>JBCAUG010656003.1:0-13858 GCA_038406175.1 Haplosyllis leylae | reverse complement strand
AGTTGTCAGAAAAGAGAAGTACTACCCATAGAAGAAAAGTCCACTATACCATAAATATCAGCAGAAGGTGCAGCCAGAGCTATGTAGACTTCTGATCAGTGAAATCTAGATTTTTACCTGGTATGGGTTAATCAAGTTTTCCCCAGAAATAGATCATTCTGCCAGAATGGTATTGGTTCAATATCAGTTGTTGAATTAAATTTTTGTTAAAGATTTGCCAAAAATTTGGCAAAGATTTCATAAAGCTTTGGTAAAATAATATTGAAATCATGATGAATATTTATCAAATATTTCTACCTACCCATAAATGATCCCTTACCTGTTTTACCAGGCAATGAGCAAAATCTTACTCATAAAAATATAGTCAACACTTGTTTTACTAAATGTGTAAGGTGCATGACATTGTCTGTTTTTGGAGACCAGTCGGTGAATGCAGAGAAAGTATGACACCTTAGTTTCAGACATTTCTGCCTGAACCTGGTAACTTGGGTGGTACCAAATCATTGCCAAATCTTTGCCAAAACTTTGACAAAAATTTAATTGAGACACCAGTTTTAGACAAAAATGTCTGCAGCTAGGATGTCAAGACTTCTCTACATTGGCATACTGGTCTCCTGAACAGACAATGTCATGCACCTTGCATACTTAGTAAAACAAGTAGGTGCTGACCATGTCTTTATGACCAACATCTTGCTCATTGCATGGAAAAGCAGGCAATTGATCACTTATGGTGCTATTAAATGTTATGGTTATATAAAACTTTGCCAAATATTTGATAAAAATTTACTACAGATGTTGTGCATGACAACACTACCTCCGTTTTCAGCAGAGCTAAGAGTTGGTCTCCCCTGGAGATCAACCTGACCTTGGCAGAGGTGGGCCTCATGTATTTAGGATCTTCTCTGAAGGTCAGTAACATTGTGTGGTCTTCTTGGCAGCTTGCCAAGAAGGTGCACATTGGAGATTAGTGACCAATCAGCACTCTGGAATGTGTTCCCGCCACATTGCTGCAGCACATTCTTATGTTAGGCATGGATGACATCACTTTTGTCATATAAAAGGGGGTGCACATCTGAACTCTGGGCACTCTCCTCTAATCTACTGTGGTGAACACATCATAGTGGCTTTCAGGGGCTTAGTTCTGCAGTGAATGGAGCCTTCCAGGTCCTGGGGCTGCTTCAAGTTAAAGTCAGGCTAGTTGTTCTTTTATTACCAAATCTTGCACTAAATCCGTACCACTATCATGGAACTGGTAATACTGCCACTGGCCTTCTCAGCAAGGAGGGAGTTTCACAAGCTATTTGACATGGCCATTGCCTCTCTGTGAGGCGTGAGTTGTTTCGTGTACCCGGAGGTGGACCTCCTACATCTCTGGATGCACAACATATATTCAACATAAATTCACCAAAACCTTGCGAAATCTTTGGGAAATTTTTAATAAAAATTTCATTCAACAACTGAGCCAATTGTATATTGAACCAATACAATTCTGGTTGAATGGTCTATTTTAGGGAAAACTCGAATAACCTGCGACAATGAAAATCGATATGCGCCGAACACATCTTGCCAGAGACAGGGTTAGTCATGACATAATTGCTTCATGTGTGATGAAATAAGGCTTGGATACAAGGTACTGGACACATCTAACGCACGGGATTTTTTGTCTTTAATGTTTGAGAAATATACTTATTTTAAAGAAAAATATTTTTAAAAAAAAATACATTGTCCGACTGTACATTTGTTGTCTTTTTCGTAACTGAACACCCTGACCTAATGACAAAGATTCATCACGTGATGGTAAAATGCATCAAGTTACCTTAGTGAATTACAAGTTTTGAAGACAGTGTTCAGTCATTTTTCATCTGTCAATTTACTATTATTCATTAATAGGAGAAAACTCTCAGAAAAGGATAATATTTGAGTAAGGGATTAATCATCTTTATTACCACTCGCGTACGTTGTACAACGGGAAGGTAATGTTTTCACAGGAGTATGTTTGTTAACAGGGAAGGGTACCATTGGTCCCATGTCCTTTCTGGGGGGTATCCTTGGTCAGATCAGGATGGGGGCACCCTAGGGAACCCCCCAGGGAAGGGATAACCTCCCAGCAGGGATGGGGTACCCCCCCTACCAGGATAGGACAGCACAGAAAGCACTTGCCACGTGGCGGGCGATATGCCTCTTGCGTTCACGCGGGCGGACTTTCTTGTTTTGAAAGGTAATCTCTCTATGTGGATGCAGATACCGAAATTAGCAAAAAAGCCCGTTTTTTAACGTTCCCTTCCATGTCTCCTTTTTCAGTAGCTTTGATATAGTTACTTTCTAGTAAAATATTTTCTTTTGAATATCTACCTAGTTTGAATAAAACAAGCGTTAAACATATGGACTTTCAAGAAATTATCAATACTGAATTATTTGAACGTAATTGCTCTTCCCCTGCATAAATCTTCTTTTGAGAAGCTGTTTAAAAATTATCAACAACTTCACAACAGTAGCATCCGGACGATAAAAACGAATGTAGCAATGGCAACTAAGAAAATATTTTCTTGCAGTCCTTCAATTTTAATTTAATGTCATTACGAAGGTTTATTATGAGGTAAGCTCTCTATGGATGTGTTCATAATACTAAAACAAGTCTTCCTGCGTGAACGCAAGAGGCATACCACCTGCCACGTAGCAAGTGCTCGCTGTGTTGTCCTATCCGGGGGGGACTGAGTACCCCTCTCCAGCCATGGGACAGAGTACCCCCCAGCCATGGGACTTGGTACCCCCCGGCCATGGGACTGGGCACCCCTCTCCCAGCCATGGGACTGAATATTCCCCCCCCCCCCAACAGACCCCTTAGCTATGTGTATGATCTGAGTACCCTCCCCCTCCGTGGTGGACAGATAAACCGAAACTATTACCTTCCCTCGTACTACGTACTCGGGCGGTAACAATTATTAATTATTCAACAAAGCTTTCTTGGTAACTGATATTTTCCACAAATCATTCAGAACTGATACAAAGGAATCTGGGAATTATTAAACACGGTTTAATGAGACTTGGTCATAAAATTATGATGTAGATCTTTGTAAAATTGTTTTAAAAACTGGGATGAAATAATTTAATGTAGTTATCTCTAAAGCTACGAAAATAAATGAAAAGACATAAATTCTTTACCTGATATCCAGAACCAATCGTAATTGTCCCTGTGAGCTGCCCTTGCTGCCAGCCATGAGTCCGCTTCTCCTCTCTGACGTAAGAGCTCTTGCAATGTGGATGACGTCACAGAATCTGTTATGATTGGTAGTTGCCCATTTTGAGTAGCACAAAACTCACGAGCAGCTATCCAATCAAGTGGTTCTGTGTGAAAAGTATAGCAGTAATCTGGTCCAGCTACAGTACCATTTGGGTTATCGCAGACATACTGACAATACACTGCAAGAAAAATATAAAGAGCTAATAGTAGGACTTATTTCAAATCTGTACAATGGTGGACTTAATATTTGTCTTTTCCCATAATCCAGAATTAATTTGGAATTGCCCATTTCGACGCCGATGATCCAATGGGATGAAAATCACCTATTGTACAGAAAACAATATTCAAAATTGTATCAATTGTAATTTAGTGTGTCGTGTTGTGACGCTTCAAATGCTGAAAATCAAGAGCAATCATTGCGGACACCATAAATTATCAAGCAAAACCACATTTGAAATGTTGATGCTAAAACAATAATAATTACATCCACTTAGTATGTCACTTTTTAAACAAAGTCACTGACTTTAAATGACAGGGTGTGCAACTCAAGGTAAATTATAATGACAATAATGGCCTCACACATGCCATCATAATATGTGTTTTCCTGCACATTTCTTGTTATTGGGTTATTTATCAAGACATTTACAAAAAAGAGTCAGAAACAACCTATGTTGCTAGGATACAGTTGCCACATTCAGTAAATATAAGATGTATTAAGGGAAACGTTCAGGAGGGATATTGATCTGACTGACTGACTTCGATTATTTTGATTATATTTTGTAACAGAATTGAACAGAGGGTAATGCATCGTCATTGGCAATGATAATATGCGCACAAAAAGAACATTAATATTGATACAGATGACTAAAAATAAACGCGTGCAACTTTTCTGCAAAAAGTAAAAATACTTGCAGTATTATTATCTGTTGAAAAAAGTAAGAAGAGACATATTTGGAAGAAAACTTTTTATTTGCATTTGACTATTCTAATTCTACTCATTTCAACAAAATAATATCTTAGCTTAAAAAAAGTTGCTAATAATATTAATACATATAAAAAATAATTTTTAAATAGATCTACGTACCAGAAATTTTACACAAAATTAGCACCAGTAAAATCTTATAAACTATTAATCCACTGTATTTCGTCATTGAAATCGCCAAAATATCAGGTTTAAGTCTTTAAAAATTATCCTGGTTCATCAAAACATGCCATGATTCGATAGTATTCACAGATCAACAATTATCTTTACTATTATGTGACCATGTCCTCTGATTAGTGCGTCAAGCTGTATGAAAATAAATAGGTTACATTGATCATCTTTAGTCGCGCACCTTTGCACAGCTCCACTCTCTAAATGATGCTGTACGTGAAAGCTGAGCCTAAGAAGACTGCGTAGCTGTTTATAAATAATCACTTTGGGGACAAGTAGATCTACCTTTGTCATGGTTTCTGCCATAAAATTATCAATAATCAAGTGAAGCGTGCATTTGCAACATCCCGCGCCATGCAAATGGGAGCATTTAACGAAGTCAGGCACAAAATGTTTGCGTGTGGTTTGAATGTGGAATTACTTTTTTTTTTATCGTTTTGTAAAATAAAAATATGTCAATATACCTGCCAGTACAATTTTTCTGCTAATTTAAGCCCAAAATATGGAAAATAAAGTGTATTTGCTGATATCAGGTCAAGAACTACATGCTCTAAGTTCCAATGAAATTCACAAAAAATTAAGCATCAACTTCCTTCTTTTAAGATATCTTCAATATAAAGTTTCAAAAAGGATGTTTATCTTCAAACTAAATATGAATCTTTTGTTTTTGTGTGGCTAAATAGACAAGTTTGTTTGATATAAGTATTATATAAAATGGTTAAATGAAGAATTAAAAATAAAAAATAAGAAGTTTTGCATTCACACTAGCTTTCTAATTCTAATTGGAAGTATTCTTTCTTCCTTTTGCTTGTTTTATGTCTCCACATTGGTAACCACTGTGAAGACAAACAAAGCATAAACAGATCAATACCACAATATGGTGATCTAAACCAACAGCTTTTGCAATTTATCTTTGCTCTTTCCTTGTCATCACTGATAAGACAACATAACAATAAAATTTCCGCAAAAATCGAAGGAAAATCCGAAAAATTTTAATTCAACCTATCCTCCATATTTAGCAATTGGGTGTAGAAAAAGGGAAATATTTAAGAATCTATATTTTTTGCGACACGCATTACAGGCAGATCTAAAAGATCTGACAGTGATTTTCTACTCCGTGCTGTTTTAATTGTGATAATTCTTATAAATTGAATTTTTATTTCTGTCAGATTGTTCATCGTGAAAAACCCGAATGTCTTCGTCAAAATTCCAAACCATTGATTAAATATCAGGGCAAAAAAAACATTCATAGCATGTGTTTTGTGTCTTTCTTTATTTTGAATGTAAGTTTCAAACAGTTTTGGAACACCACTTAGACCAAGTTGGTAATGGCGTTTTTATGTCTTTTGATGGTCGGTCTAATTTATATTGGAAATGATTTTGATTCGTTGTCGCATTGTATACAAAATACTATCATTACTTTTACTTAGTCTTCAAGGATAGTCTTTGTTTGAATTTCTAAAATTTTGCGGTATTACAGGGATTAGCAAATGGATTATGCTTTAGCAGAAGAATTTATTGATAAACTACAATTACGGAACAGAACACTAAAGAATTAGCGATAGATCTAGATTTAAACTTGATTGCTTGATTCTTGTCCAGTTCATTATCTTGTCTTCATCATAACCACAATCCTAGAACAGAAATAGAAGATGAGCATGTAAGTTTTAGAAAATTTATCAAGTTGATGAATTTCCACATCAAAAATTATCAAAATTTAGATTTACCTAAACTTAATCTAGGAACGGTTAAGCCAGGGTTTGCGACAGTTTGAACAGCAGTAACCTAACCATTGATTGTCAAAACACATATCTGGTCTTCTCGCAGCCAGATCTACAGAGTTGAAACCACAGCGTTAGATCTATTTATTTTTAACTAATGATTTCATAATGAACATAAACCTCTGAATACACATTTATTGCAAAAGAATTGTTTCTCGCATAAAATTTCTTTCTTAAAGTTTTTATATTTAAATTGGTTTACCTGAACACCCCTTAATTTGGTCCACGATTGCGCCTGTTTGGTCCTTTATGTTAATGTAGTAATTCTTTTCAACACAACCTGAAACAAGTTCTTATGTCGTCATCAAATATTAATTACTGTGGATTGTTTCTGTGTCTTTTTCTGTTACATCCACGTAATTTTAATGTACAAATTATTTAAATACTTGTGGCTCGGCACAACACAACTCATTACAAAAGCACAGCTGTGTATTGTTGATTGCTGTATCAAAATATGGGCTCTATCTGCTCGTTTCTGCGTGACGAACTTCTCCGTCTAAGATTACGCTGATTAAATACCTGCAGGTGGGGAGCTGCCAGCTGTAGTACATTGTGCCTTGGCATTATCTGAAAATTAAAAGTTAAGTCACAATGACCCTTAACTGTTCGACCTATTATTATTCGACTTATTACTTATTACTTTTGTTTTGAAACGAAAACAAAAATTAACAGCCTACCCATCATGTGGTACTTGCTTTTGTATTCCGTAGTAGATACACATTTTCCTTGCAGACATTTCTAAATAAATACATACAATTCATGTTGATCTATGGTTTAGCAGCAATCAGTTCTATTCGTCAGAAACAGTAGAACAAATAAAAATGTCAGAACCTAGCACTTTCTCACCTTATTAGTTCCACAAGCAGTTCCTCTTTCTGGCCAGTAGGTACCTTTGTACATTACAGCACCAGTAGCTTTTTTGTAGCAGGCAAGTGCTTCACAAAATTTTAAATGCTTTCCTGTTGATGGATCTTTTGGTCCAGTAAGATTCTGCGAAAAAAACATTCTTTGTAAAATCGTCGTAAAAAGTTTAGTTTCTTTTCTTGTTTAAATATTTAGTCTAATGAACTTACTTCCACGCTGATATATTTAAAATCTTTTCCAGTCATTTCTTTGCATTGCACATCCAGTTCGTTCTGCGTTTCTCCTACAAGTTATATCCCAACTTTGAATGATGGTGTTTGTCTCTACATCATATGTCATTTTGATTTGATTAAATCTGAAGCCAAATGTCTCTTTTGTCTTACCAAGTCCAGTGTCTGGATCAACAACTTTGTCGTATGTACAAATCTGCTCAATGAGACAATTTCTCGGGTATTTCCACCTGAAATCAAAGAATATATCATAAAAATCCTTTACAAACCGATCTGTAATATATTAAAGGCATCTTATTGGCACTAATTAACCTGCGTCAAGTAGATACAAATACTTCGAAACATTACTCACGCATTTGTACCCATTAGATTAGCAGAAATACTGGCTCTGGAACAGGAAGAGAACAGGTACAGGTTTGGAGTGGTGGTAGTAGATGGATGGTTTACCATTGGACCCATAACGTTCCCAGCCGTTCCATCACAGTTTTTTCCTTCACCGTCTTGACCATCATGAGGAGAACCAACGCTACAATACAGAAAACTGTGTATGATTCCACAGATACAGTTTTATGCTATCAAAGGAATATTTTGTCCCAGGCTTCTTCCATAATCTTTCAAAGAATTAAACATAGATCTTTGTAAATCTTTTTAAAAGTTCACCACCTTGATGAAAAAAATCACAAATAATTAATGCCCAGAAGTATGTTTCACAATTATCTCAAAGTATTTGCAAATTTGTTCTTTCCTAAAATTAAACTATAATATTGATTCATGCAATTGAGCCTTTGACATTTATTACATAAACTATGATCCAATTAGCAAATGGTTTTCTGTCTATTAAAATGAGTAACAATTTTCTTCAGCTTACTTATGTCCAAGTTCGTGAGCACAGGCGATGTCTGAGTGAGGGGTGGTCATTTCAATAACGGAAACGCCTCGTCTGTACATGCATACTCCGCTTAGTGGGGCCAGTCCGACACAAGAGGGCTTCAAGCCAGTACCAAGGATGTCATACCTGATTATTAAAATAAAATAGGATTAAAAGGAACGGTGTATGTTTTACATTGTGATATCACTTGATAAATGAGGCTTGGATCATCATTGAAAGTGACATGTTATGTCCTGTTTCAGGATTACTTCAAAGTATTTGGAAATTTGATTCTTCATTACCATTAATTATCACCAAATATGGTCTCTCAGTTAGGCAATGACCTTTGTTGTACCAAGCATTGTTGAGGTGTTAATGAATAAAATTGTAGATCTATTGTGAGTTAATATCCGTGCAAATGATTGGACAGCCGAAAGAGCGATCATTATTGGTTAATTTCTCAAAGATTACCAATAATTTTCTTCGTCAGTGGCATTTTGGACGTACTCACTTGGTGAACGCCATACAGTGGTCAGGGTTGTGGAAGCTGAAGCCGTTCTTATCCAACCAATCAGCGATGCTGTCCAAAATTTTGTTGGCATCGGCTCGAGTCTTTTGGGGATTCATATCGTCAACGCTTTTTTTATCCACATCAACGATGTTATCTTCAACGTACCAGGCTTCTGCCTTAGTCTTAGAAACAATTTAATACAGATCTGTATGAATGTTTGCACTTCTTAACAATTTAAGAAATATTGTGTCTGATTCTAGTTGTCTCATGTCCTAGAATATAAGTAGAGATTTACCTTAGCAATGCGAACTTCCAAAAGTTTCAATTCGAATTTGGGGCAAGTGTTTGCAAAGCTGTCTTCGTATATTCCATCCATCTGTCATGAGCAAGAAAGTACATGTTCCACATAAAATTATAAGGGCTTGAGATTTTGATGAATGTGAAATAAATCCAAAAGATCAACCTTACCGTGTTCATGATTTGCTCAGCTCTGTACTTCAGTTCGTCTTCTGCAGAGCCATGAGACACTAAATCAGTTTCACGTTGTTTGTAACTAAGATGCGAAAATATTTCCCGTTATTTTGACACGCATTATGAAACACAGCTCTGGTGTCAATTTAATCTAAAGATTATATTACTTACTAATAGTACATGGTGTAGTCCATTAGAAATATTAGTTCAACGGTGTACTTTTGAGGATCGCATTCCTGTGAAGCGGAGAGAAAAAAATGACAATTGACAAACTGATACCATTAAGCAGCTTAAAGTTTTTAAAAAATTGGAGTTCCACTGAATGTCTCTGACACCGTCTTCCTTCCTCAATACTTATAGTTAACTGTACGACAGTAAACTGACGTCCTGAGTGTTTGCATCAGGAAGATCAAGTACATCTTTTGAATTGTACGACAGTAAACTCACGTCCTGAGTACCTGCATCAGGAAGATCGGGTACATCTTTTGAATTGTACGACAGTAAACTCACGTCCTGAGTGCCTGCATCAGGAAGATCGGGTGCATCTTTTGGTTCAGCATTACGGGCAAGCTTTGGGATTATCTCCGGTATTTCAGGTGCAGGTTCTTGCTGTTCAACATATTCGGGTTTGGGCAACGTTCTGATTGACATAGCTGTCTTTTGTTCTGAAACAATGACGTTACTTCTTGTTTTCTGATACTGACAGGTAACAAGCCAAATACCTACGTTTTTCAGGATGGGCGATTTGGCAGATTCTGCCAGATCTGGCAGATCCAATTCTTAGTTTTAACTCCTTGTTTTCACAGTCTCTAAGAATCTAGTAATATGTATGTATTTTAACAGAGGTCAGCATCCTTTGTAAGTCTTCAGCCGTAACTTTTATGTTTGTTATAATCTGAATAATAAACTTTTCATCTGCCAGATCTGCCCGAATCTGCCAGATCACCTAATGTGAAAAACTAGACCATTTATGAAATAAATAGAAACTCACCTCAAAAGTGATTTTAATGTACATACCAATCTTAAATTTTCAGATGTAGTCGATTTGTATGTTTACACTATTTGAAACTTACTGTATTGTTCAATAAGGTCTTCTGCAGATTTCTTCACAATGTGCAAGTGCTCATCGGCAGATCTCTTTGATGACTGGATCTCCACGGGACTGATCTCATATAATTTCCCACGTTTGAACAGTAGACCACTCTGCAAGTCAAAAATTATCATTTAAATTTCACGCGCAAGAAATATCCCCCAGTTATGATGAACGCTACAAATTCAGATATCTTCTTCGTTGTGGAGTTAAATTTGCATTTTTGACAAAAAGCAGAAACATTTTGGCCTCACCATGCGCAGCTTTCCGTCTCTTCTTTCCAGTGCGACATATGCGGATTCTCCTCCCGTTGCGTGGTAGTAACTCACATCCTATCAAAGAAGTTAACAGTCTTTCAGTAAATTCTCTCAATCACTGTCAGAGCAAGATTTTCTTTGCAGCTGTAAAATTTACTGTTGTCTGATTCCAACAAGCATTAAAATTTGTTTCTTCTAAGGAAAGAACTTCGCTTTTCGTCAGATAGAATCAGAAAAAAACAGATAGTGAAATGTGTATAATCACCCTTTTCTGCACTTCAGTTTTTACATCATTCACGTAGAGTGTAGCGCGTTTATGTCGGTGCATATTTTCGTTTCTCACAAGTCTAAGTGTGTGTTCCCCCTCCGGAGTCATAATCTATAAATGGCAGAAAATTCTAGAGGAATATAGTACTGAGATACAATTTAAATTGTACCCAGCTAAAATTGAAACAGCAGATCTAAATGTCTTTAAACGGTGAAAATTGTTGCACTAAGATTAGGATTTTAGCTGTGAAAATTTGTGTACTAACGTTAGTAACAAATGCTTCAGGCAGGTCCATGTCAAGAGTGATTCCATGTCCCATCAAGTCAGTTGTAACTGATTCTGTTATGAATAAAGTCGATTCAGTTGGCCCAAAATGAATATAAATAGAAAGACAACAATGAAAATTTGACTGTTTTCAGTGAATTTTTATAGTTTGTTCCTCTCAAAAATCAAACCTATTTTCGATGCAAAAGAGTGAAATGCCAAAACAATATACTTGCCCTCGACGACAGGTGCAGCACTGGCAAAGGCCAGGCACAATACCACCAAGCACACAGTCCGCATGGTAGTGCCGTGTCTTTTCTTCGAAGTTATTTCAGTCAAGTGGTGACAGTGGGATCAGATGATGATTTGTCTCAGGGTTTCCTGGTATTTATAACATTTTCTTACCACTCTTGTCACGCCCGGAAAACAGGTGAAAAATTAAAATACGTGGAAGCTACTTTTAAGGATTAAATAACTTGTAATCTTCGGTGGTCTAAGGTTAGTTATTTTTGAAAAAGAAAACTTCAAAAAAAATTTATTTGATGAGTATTCAATATTTAGTTCTCAGTCAAACCAATATTGTGTTTTATTAACTTCTATTAACTTCAATTATTAACCAAGATTGTGCATAAAATTTACTATTGCTATAATAAGATGAAACGGTTAAGTCGAACTGAAACCTGTATCCCTGGTCAAAAATTGAAGTATTTTAATATTTTAATGTGACATCCACAGAAATTTAAAAAGTTCAAATTAAATACGAATTATTTTTGTTGATTGGTATCCTTAAAACCCTTCAAATTTTAACGACAGCCGAGAATTTTTGGGGGATAATTGGATGACGCGCAAAAGTAACTTCTCACATTTGGAACGTTCAGCAAATAATTTAAGAGCAGATGGTTTGTTAATTTGTTTATAATTTGGGCTGAAGAAGCAGCCGGAAGGGTCTGTATTTGAACAAATGTATGTCCATTATTTTCAAGGAAACGATTGTAATCAACAGTTCCACTTCCTGTTACCGTTTCATCTTTTCAAATTTCCAACTCTGTTATTGGTTGTATGCTTTTACCGTAACAATTGTGAATTTCTCATCAGCAATTTAGGACACTTTTTTCCTAATAGTTTTGCACACAAGGAGCTCAGTGAAGATGTCCTCGGACCTATGTTGGTAAATGTTGAAAAATACCAAATTTTGAGCACACAATAATAAGCACAAAGTTTTATAAAGTAATGATTGTGAATAATATGACGTTGTGAAGTCACAACAGGTTCATGGCCCGTTATTAAGATGTGTCTTTTTCACAGTCTTTCACAGACTTTCGAGGTCTTGCTACAAAGATTTTACGGTTTCAAATATACGGATATTACCATAAAGGATAAAAGATAGGTTTATTTTTATTTTAATTCATTTTCTATTACATCTTACCTTCAAAAAAGTAAAATAGATCTAATCAAGAGGTAACCTCAGAGGAACTTTTAGTATTACGAATGATTTATCCGCTGTAATTTTCTGAATGTACAGGTCAAGAGCTTTAACACAAGGTGTAATTTATCAAATTTAGTAAAGTAGAAGTCTCATAATGCATGATTTTGTCTCTAAGGTAGATCTACCAGAATGTTTGGAATTTTATGGCATTTAACTTCCACTCCCTCTATGGGCTGCTAAGGGCCACTGCTATGTGCTGCGATGCAATCGGGTTTTTCATTTTCAACACAAATGTGACATTTCTGTACAAAATTGACATCGAGGCTTCTTAAAAGTTTCAACAAAAATAAAATTGTCTCCAGTGGGATTTGAAATCACAACAGCAGCCATCACTTGGATTCCTAACTGCCTTACCCACTCAGCCACAGAGAAACTTGTTGAATACTAAATCCATAAACTGAAGTTGGATCATTTCCAGAATCTATAGAGCATGACTTTATAAGGGTCTGAAAATCTGAGACTGCCATGGACTAACAGATTGGCTGAGTGGGTAAGGCAGTCAAGAATCCAAGTGATGGCTGCTGTTGTGAGTTCAAATCCCACTGGAGGTAATTTTATTTTTGTTGAAACTTTTTAAAACCCTCGATGTCAATTTTGTACAGAAATGTCACATTTTTGTTGAAAACCAAAAACCCGATCTGGTCACTATATGTTTGCTTCCTTGTTAACTCACACACCAAATTTCAAAAATTTCATTGGATCTCAAACATTCCAAAAGAGAAATGTATTTCAGCCATTCTGAGCAACTTTGATTTTTTGACCCTGGTTTGACCCTAAAAATGATACCAAGTTCAAACTCAAGTGCAGTGGGATACAATGCTACTTGTTTGAATATGCGTTCTTGTTTGAATATTCTTGTACACTCAATCCGTAGTGTAAAAACACGCTGGAAATCATGAAACAGAAAAAGCGCCCGTACGAGCCACCAAATACGAGATTTCTATCCCTGAATTAGCCAAGGAAGGTGAGGTCCCCCCCCCCTCTTCCCTTTCCCACCCTCTTCACCTTTCCCTTTAGCAAGGACATCTGGAGGCAGAACCTAGTATCATAAATTTTTTATTTCTCAGACGTTTTAAGAAGTTTTTCTTTCTCCCAGCAAGATTCAAAATTGAAAGGATAGCTGACCCAAACAAATTCATTACTCGAGTTTTTCCTTAATAACACAAATCTGACATTTCTGGCATTTTTGTACAAAATTGACATCAAGGGTTTCACAATCAGCAAAAAATAAAGTTGCCTCCAGTAGGAGTCGAACTCACAACACCAACCATCTATGGATTAGAATCCCCATGCCTTGCCCACTCAGCCACAGAGACTTGTGTTATGCTCAGATTTTCAGACCCTTATAAAGTCATGCTCTGTTGAATCTTGAAA
>JBCAUG010656002.1:0-23316 GCA_038406175.1 Haplosyllis leylae | reverse complement strand
CAGGCTGGACAGGAGAAGAAAAATTTCAGGTACCCTTTCAGTGTTCACCAACCACTGCGAATTTAGAGAAACGACATCGGTACTTTGGTACGCCTTATGCTTTTTCGAAAAGAGAGTTCATAAGGAGATTTCGCATGAATTAGGACCGAAATGCCGCGCAAATAGACCAATTGAATCTCTTCACAGCTTTACAGAATTAGTGAATAGGGTTGTAGTACGGCAGACCACCGATTGGTTGGTGCCTAGTTTCGAATTTTCTTGTGCTGAAATAGTAAACCATTAAAAATATACAATTTATAACCCAGAATTTGACGTTTTTGTCTGGTAAAGTCTGCGCGACAGTTAGATCCTGAAGAAGTATGACTCTGCACGATATTTCTGTCAACCAGTGGTGGACCTGGGGGGCGTAAGGGATACGCCCCACCCACCCACCCCCGGGCTAAAATTTCATTTTTATGCAGTTTTCGGGGAAATTGGTCAAATAGTATGTTGGTGCCCCCAGGGGTTGGCGTCCCCCTGTGGGAAATCCTGGATCCGCCACTGCAAACACAACCACTTGCGATGTCATCCTGACAAAAAAAATTTTGATACCATAATGTTTATATTATTGTCTTTTCAAGTAAACATTATTGGCGGATCCAAGGGGACGCGAGGGACGTGTACACCTCTGATTCTAATTTGTTTAATTTTCGTGCAGTTTTCAGGGAAAAATTAGCCAAATAATAGCCTGGCACCCCTATCTTGGGGTTGGCGTCCCCTCCCGTATGGGAAATCCTCGATCCGCCACTGAGCATTAGGGTCACAATACATCGCTTCTACCAAATCAAGCTGAGATCTAATAGTTACCAAATAGAGTCAATTTGAACAATTAAGTTGTTGACCAATGCCAGTTTATACATGACAATAAATACTCACGCAAATCTGGTCCTTTGTAGGAAGCAAGAAAAATCTTAATCGCCCATTGGCAGGTAATCTTCGAGACCTTGCTATCATTCTGTAATCTTCGCATTTTCGACCACGGACACAAATTTCCAAAAGATAATTTAATTCAATGCATTCCCGTGTGACGTTGTCTGTACTCATTTGTAACTTGGAATAAATGATCAACTTATATTTTCAGAATTTTGTCTACCATGAATATTTACCATCAGTTATTGGCCCTGAACTTGTTACCAAATACAAGGTTGGCCTAAAGGAACTGTACAATGATGGTTAGTATTTTTTGTCTTGATATCTTTTTTTTTCTTTAAATAATCTGGATTCGAATTCGAATGG
Organism: Haplosyllis leylae; assembly: GCA_038406175.1. Classification (NCBI taxonomy): domain Eukaryota; kingdom Metazoa; phylum Annelida; class Polychaeta; order Phyllodocida; family Syllidae; genus Haplosyllis; species Haplosyllis leylae. The sequence goes on along the minus strand of JBCAUG010656002.1, from coordinate 22,041 downwards.
AAAGGCTTTATATCCTAGATTCAAGATATCATAGACATGATGCTAACTCATTTTATGAGGACATTTAATATGCTCAACCACACTGAGCAACTGGCGATTCCAGAATTTGGTCAAGAAGCCCATGAAAATGCATCCATTTTTGTCTGCCCATCGAAAGAGGTTTTCCATATCATTTCTTTTAAACCAATCAACAAAAGACTTGACATTAAAATCTTTTCATGAACCCATGCAGTGTGAAATCAGTAAGGACAGACATGATTGGCACATTTTGGCGGGCAACGACCAGAGAATTATATCACATAACTTGAATCGTTTCAGTCGACTTATGCATCTTTTGAAGGAAGGGAGAAACACAATTAAGGATTTTTAAATGGTAAAATCCCGGTTTACACAAATGATCCCCAATGTCGCCCATAATGCCCATCACCCATGTTGCCCATTACCCAGGTCGTCCTGTCGCGAACCAGCGTGAAACACTTTCATGATATATACAAGTGTATTTCGTGAAATTAGATGTCAGTGAATTAGTTTACATTATCATTGTCTCTATTCGAGTTTTTCACACCATTATTTTGAGAATAGCTTCTGTATGTTTTGCACGTTCGTCTCTTTTTCTAGTGTATGATCCTAACGTAAATCCACAGGCAACTAACTCCTTTGCTACTGCTGCATTCAGGTATTATTCCAATTTCACTTGTATAAATTTTGGGAAGATTAAATTGCTACAATGTCAAACCAAAGACAAAAAAAATCATTCGTACTGGGAATGAGAATACAAAGTATTTTCTCATACGTTTGCAGATTCGGACATTCACAGGTTACTGGTAACTTACTGATGGTTGACAAAAACAAAGCAAAAGTAAAAGATGTGCCATATTCTGAGGTGGGCATTGTAAACTTTCTTTCTTAGAATTCACGTCCTGCTTTCTGAGATTATTTAGATCAAACTGTGTTATGACATTTACAAATTCATTCTCTATTTAGATAATGCGAGATCCAAACGAAATCTACAAGACACAAATGAGTAACGGAAATCCATGTACGTTTCCGTTTCATCCAAAATAATTGTCCAATGATCCTGAAATAGTTTAAAGACTACTGATAAGGTGTGATCTGATGTCGACATCCATTTTTGTTTCTGTAGTGTCAGCGATTGATGCGGTCATGTTGGGTCACTTTTACCAAAGAGCTGAGGACAGTGACGCATTTTTTGACAAACAAATCTCCTTTCACATGTTTACAATGTCTCCTTCAAAAGGACCTGGAATGGATCTTGCAGCAATTAACATTCAGAGGGGTAGAGACCATGGACTACCTGGTAAGAAATATTTGCTTCAAACAACCGCAGTTAAAAATGCTTCCGATCTGACTTTTAAAAGTTTACAAAATCTTTTTCATGAGTGTTTGTCAGTGGTCAATTGTTTCACATATTCACATATCTTTTACTAATGCAAAATAGTTCATTCAATTTCAGGTTACAATGCATGGAGGAAATTTTGTGGCTTGGCAGAGTACACCACATTTGATGGCATGGTGGATATTCCTGTCGCAATTAGGAAAAAATTCAAAACACTTTATGAGTATGTATCTTTACAAATATGAGAACAGAAAAGGAAAGATACTGAAGTCGCTGCCATACTTTCAAGTACCAAATTCAGCTTTTTTCATTATTTGAAATTTACCTCGTTAGACATGTTGATGACGTGGATCTCTTCATTGCTGGTGTATCAGAATCGCACTTGCCTGGTGCTCTTGTTGGACCAACTTTTGGCTGTATCATTGGAAAGAACTTTAACAGATTTATGCATGGGGACAGATTTTGGTTTGAAACCTCAAACTCAAAACTTGGTTTCACTGAAGGTAAGACATTGTCCACTCTTCATGAATCAATGTGTCATTATTGAACATTCAGTTTTGGAGTGTACTTAATAGTCTACTACAAAGAATTCAACTTGAAATCAGCGGATTCTACTTTAATAGGGTAAAGAATAAATTGCTTATTTCAGATCAACTTAGATCAATAAAAAAGGCAACTCTTTCTGGTATATTCTGTGCTGCTGGTGACAACATTGACAACATACAAAAATACGTCCTCATACGACCTCGAGCTGCAGCTCTTGCCAGTCTTGGGTAAGACTTTTCCTTCTGCATTGGCAATTGTCATAGCCTGTTGCTTGTCATTGTCACCTAAATGTGCGCTGTGCAAACGACAAAGTCATTCAGTTCTAAAAAATGTGTAATGAGCTTATTTTGTGATTGATTATACAGTACTGGAAAGACTCTGAACGATCTTTACAAGTATGCGGATATGTACAGAGAAGAACCAAACATAGAGGACAGCTGTTCCAGCATACATCAGATCAACTTTAATCTTTGGAAAGAAAGCCTGGGTAAGTTCTTGTTGTAGCAAAGCAATAATCCAAGCATCTGCTATTTGTGAATAAACATTATGATTAGGGCATTGTCAACTTTGATTGATAGTTGGGGATACGTCATACATTACCTGGAGATTCTTATCTTTCAATCCGCTTTCTCTTGGACAGAATTTTTGAAAATAAAAAGAAAAGACCATTGCGGGAATCGCTTTAATTGAGTGAACACTCGCGTCAGTGATGTTTGTTAATTTTATTTAAAATGCTTGGAAATGATCATTATTCACTTTTCATAACGTTGTCTTGAAATATGCGGTTCTCCCACATATACTCTGCCATGAAACTTATTACAAATGCGCGTTGGGAAGAAAATGAACTCGATCCATTTAGAAAGACTTAAAAATTGCTGATGCTTAGTCTTTTTTCCTTGTACAAAAAGACTGAAAACAGATTTCTACACTGCTTTTATGCACTTTGTAGGTAATAAATCCAAAAGAAGAATAACAGGTGAGGCGACGGACAAAACAATATCATACAACCCAACTACAGACATGATTACTAAAGGCTTCGATGAATATACTTCAGAACAGTATAAAAATAAGTTTTGTAACTTGGTACGTACAACTTTTTACCAATAATCGAGGTACCTTTAATTGAATAAAAGTGAAAAAGGATCATTTTCATACGTTCAGCTGTTATTTTCCCACATACCGCTTGTATTTCTGGTAGTAGATTTTAGATTTACCACACACAATACAACACTATTTACAGTAATTTTATACCCAGCAAGTGCAATTTTTGGAAAAACTCGAATGAAAGGACGAAAAAGGAGTATAATGACCTTCGTGATCTTCTTTGCAAATGCTAATAATGAAAACATTTTTTTCGGTTCGGGTTAAGCGCCTAGTTGTATTACTTATTTACTTTTTTCCTCGAAAATGTTATAGGTTGCAAGTATTGCGAACAACAAGAACACGCTCAGCACCGCCTACATCGCTTGTGAGGTTTTTCGTCTGAGGTTTGTAACTTATTCCAAATGTAAAATTTGATGTCAAACCATAGTCATTGATAATATTTTATTTTCCTACTGAAAACTTGTGATCTTCAGCACGATTTGCTCTTTATGCCTCTTGTAGGTCTGGAAGCGTAGTGTTTGATTATGTATTAACGTTTACATCAGACATTACCTTGTCTGATGAGGAGGTAATTTTTTAACGTATTTCCACAAGAAATATTACATGTACTGCAAATTTTAGCATGTACATCTCCCACTAAACTGGGAATTTAAATGGAGTATGAAGTTCCATGCAAACAAACAACGAATAGTAATTTGTCCGAATAATTGTAACTTTTATGAAATCTTACAGATAATATCAGAAATAAGAGAAGACTTGGCAAATTTTCCACAGAATGGCCTTAACATTAATGCGGAAGATTTTACATTGGGCAACGAGAGTAAGTTTTAATTCAAGCAAGATATCAGGGGAATTAGAAAGATATCAATGAGGTCAATGGGGATTCGCCCTTGAGCTTCATGAAAGTCTAATAACAAATTTGAAGAGCAAGTGTATCGAACGAAATGCATCATATTTATTTCTGAACGTTTAGTGATCAATGTGAATGTGGTCAATAGTGTACAGTCAATGGTTTGGTCGAACGATTTTAATTTTGGAAAAAGAAAATGACAAAATAATCGTCGTGTGACCACTGTATTATTATTATCATATGATATGATTCTAAATTTTCAGATAACCTCAGCGCGATAGAAATACTGCTCATAGCCCTCGGAGGTGTTGCAGCCTTGTCAGGCATCACTATTTTTGTATGCATATGCTACTGCTACCACCTACCTGAACGAATACCGTGACCACTATATTATTATTATTATATGACATCATATGATTCTAAATTTTCAGATAGCCTCAGCGCGATAGAAATACTGCTCATAGTCCTTGGAAGTGTGGCAGCCTTGACAATCATCACTATTTTTGTATGCATATGCTACTGCTACCACCTGAACGAACACTACAATGCAAGAAGAAAACCCGTTGGACCAAACCCCTACTACAACTACGGAATGGATCCCTACGACAGACGATCCACTCCAATGCATTACCCTCATCAGTCGACTCGGCCACGATACGGGTATCCGAGAAACTGGGATCCAGAATCGACCAGGACATACTATTGTCCAGAAAAGCATCTTTATGGGCATTCCAGATACTGAATTCTATTGATCTTAAGGGGGAACTTGTGTTTAGGTTTTGACGGGTTCTTTTACATTTATATAATTTGTTGAAATCATCTGATTTTTATCAGATCGTGCGTGAAATACTGGTCGAATCTAGCTACATTACCATTTTTGTTTCTTTGATTTGTGAAAATATCAAGCAATGGCTGTGATAAAGAAAAGTGATGGACAGCTTACTCTGGACAACAAATCTTGGATAAAATACTCAGTAAATAAGCAGCCACAAAGAGGTGACAAGTCATTACAAAATGACCGAAAAAATCTGCTTGTGTCGAAGAATGTACGAACACACAAAGTTAAAAACGTTAGTAATTTTATGGCATCCAATGAAAATGGATCAGAAACAAAATCAATTTTAATACGCATGCCCTCAAAAATACTGCATAACACCTGCAAAATTGCTTTTCATTTTGCAAGAGTAAACGTGAATTGAACTGATTCTTTTTCCAATTTATTTTCGTTTTTGTACACAAATAACAATTTTTTTTACAACTTTATTATGTTCGTGAAGAATTCGATTTTGTAGAATTCTGTATTTTCTTAATTTTCACTTTTCACTTGAGACACTGCACAGGAAAACAAATTACTAACTAAATACAAGAGCTGCTGAAAGTGCAATAATGAGTATACTTGTGCCATAAAAGCAAAATATTAGTGTCAGACTTTTGTAATAATTTTGTGATAGTATGTACCATTAATCTGGTCTTAGATGTACCAATTTGGATTTTCCAACCTTCGTTACTTTTTTTACGTTCAAGAACACTGACGGCGGTTTGAACCGTTGGTATCCTAAGATGGATAAATATGCTAAGGGTTTAGCGAAAATGTTTCAAAGATGATAAAGCACGGGCTCTAACAAATGTTTGATAGTGGAAAATAATGGCCGTTTTCTGTTTTGTTTTTTTTTTTTAAATTTTTGTAGGACACATGTCCTTTTCGTGGGGCCACTGATACCCCTGTTTTGGACTTCTGGTGACGTCTGCCCTTTGTTTCAAAGCCAGGGTGGATTCCCTCGCTTGCGTGCTTACTCGCCTGCAACGGATTCCCAACTGTTTTCCCCGTTTTCTGTTTTCTGTCAGCTTTTCAGGAATGTACGTATTCCAAAATTCTGATTTTCTATCTGTTGCAGGTCAGTTTTGTAAGGCGTGAACGCACATGCAAAGCATCCAGTTTTCAGATTTAGAAAGTGTATATGTGTATATGAGTTAAATGTTTTTGTTAGCAGGTTGCTTGTAAAGTACGTTATTCACTCCCTGCCAATTCAATTGTTACTTTCTTTCTCATAGTTAGTTGTTAAAACAAGCATTGTTACACCAACGTAACGTTCAATGAATGCACAGTTAGTTTTTTGTTCAAAATAAAAGGCCCTGGGGCCACAAAATGAAAGTGAATGAAAAATTTTGGCACGATGAAAAATGAACGATTTAACACAGATATCATTACTGGCAATTATCATCACATATAACCACCCATATCGTTACCCAATGACCTTTGTTGTAGATCTACCAAGCATTGTTGAGGTAGTAATGAACAAAATAGCATTGGGAATTAGTATCCATACAAATGATTGGACACCCGAAAGAGGGATCATTGCTAGTAATAATATTAGGAGCTGATTGCAAGCTTTACAAAATTTTGACGCAGGTTAGGAACAAAAGAACCTTCATAATTGTAACTTGGATTCTAATTCTAATCCAGATTACATGACGCAACGTTTACGAACTTTAAAATCACCGCTGCACCAGAATATTCGCTACCTACGTTCCACTACCATCACCACTACCACTCTGAACCGTTTGCGTAACAACCAAATCCGTACTTTCCCCACATTCTTGATTTGATTTATAGTGAAGCATTTGCTTGTTCGATTCAAAAGATGTTTCTTTTTTAAAATTATTTTTCGGATGCTTTTCCAGAAATTGTTGATTACCTGTAATTAATCTTTGAAAAATCCTCAAATAGCATTTTATATCTGCCAGATGTGACAGAATATCTTATCCCGAAAAATCTTGATTGGTTCAAAGAGAGTCGTTGAAATAGTATGCAAATATTTTTGTTTTTCATGTAAGCAAAAGGGATGTTCTGTGTGTAGATAAGTAAATTTATTTTCACTGCAATTTATTGTTCTTTTAATTCGATTTGATTTTAGTCACTTTAATTTAATTGACTATATATATTTCAGTGACACTCATTTGAAGCATCACATTTAATTTTCACATGCACAAGTCTGCATAAAATATTGCCTAAATTTTCAAACTTAAATATTTGGAAAATCAAAAATGATACAAATCAAATCAGAACAAAAATAATTTTGGAAAAAAAACTAGGAAAAGTTACATTATATAAAAACAGCACTAAATTTTTGCCAGTAAAAAATCTGTGCAAATCAAATTCAAGACTGTCAGTTTGAGTTTCCTTTCACATAAAATAGCATAAATCGTCATTTTAGTTTTTCTTTCATATCCAATTAAAATAACAAACTATTGTTTGAATATGCTGTTGTAAATATCCTAAAAATTGATTTTGAGTTTGTCACATGAGGCAGTATGCACCCTACAGTTCTAACGGTTCTAAAAATTACCATGGTCGCTCTTCAGTATTGTTATTCTTCTATTATTCAGTTGAACAGTGAAATGCTCACTGAGGGCAATTCTGTCTTTATCTTTGCTGTTGTTATCAAAGATTTAATTAGTGTAGAAATATATGGAATACGCAGCTCTTGTGAAACAGGTCCTTACTCTGTGAAGCTCTGAATACAGCTGATGGAAAAACAGAAAATTTACTGGTCACGTGACCACTTTGTCAACAGAATTCATATTTGAACTATTCAGAATTCTGAGCTAATATTGGTTTAATGTGGTGTAATATTGCTGAATGTGCACAATTTAACCAAACTGAAAGCTGATCTCATGTGTTACTGCAATCCACTTTGGCAAACTGCACAACTACAACAGAGGGTAAGCCTTAAAAGGAAAAATTGTGATTAGTTAAAAGAGATTAGTTATTTTAAGAAAAAAATAGAGCCTTGGGATTCAATTTGTCAATTAGAATATACCCCTGTCACAATATATAAGAATGACATTGGCAATTTTGTTTCAGCTGTACCATTAAAAATCAAGTAGTCCTATACAATGTGTAACCTTGAAGTGTAATCATATACCCTTTGATTTCCTATTTTACAAGTACTGCCATCAATTGATGTAAATAAAGAAGAAAACTGTATTTATATATATGTGTCATGGGAAAATTAGGACTTATGCATATGGCAGCCATGTGACTGGTTTCTGTTCTGGTAGTCCCTATTTTACAGATACTCAGCGTATCTGGGTGTGACTTAACCTCAGTGCAGGGCTGTTCACTGCATGCAACATTTGATTACACTGGTGAGCTTTTGGCGTGTTCCTTATCATAGCATTACTTATCTCTCTATGACATTTGCACGGCAAGGCCTAGTTGCAAGTTATGCGGGGGAAGTACATATGGGGAATCCATGTATGTACATCACGAGTAATGTGTTACACTTATAAATAAATAACTAAACTAAATAGTGTGGAGAATCCATATGGGGCTACATATGCTATAGGCCAGAGGAGAGGTCATGGTTAGGGATATCGGAGGGTGCTGACAACTTGGATTCAGAAGCTGACTGACTACTTAGGTGGTCTTTCATGTACTTATGTAGGATGGGTTTGAAGGGTATTTGGTAGATGGGGATAGTCTCCAAGTAGATGGCCATATAGTAGAAAAGTGCCAGTACAGGCACACAATGGGCCTGAAAGGACTGTTGTAGTCTGTACTCTGTGCCAGCCCTCTATCCCTACTCTGTGCCAGCCCTCTATCCCTAACTCCAGCAGGTACAAAAAGGTCGAATACAGTGACATATGGGAATACAAAGTTAACAATAATGCCAACATTGCCAACTGTGTGTGTTTGTGAAGAACTCTTGGGAGTCCCAAAACTTGGGGTGGGAAGGACCGATTCGCACTGGGGAGCTATGATTGTAGTACCCTCCACAATATATCCAGGTTAATGTATGGGATGATTATCGGGCACATGGCAGGTTTTCAAGGGTTGCTTCTGTTCATTGCTTCCCTGCATTCAGCTTTCTTGATATTTTCGACCTGCCTTTGGTCGAATTTGGCAGACACTCACGATACATGATCTGAACAATGAGTCTTCCACTTGATGCTCGCAACAGAGAAACATTCATGAGTATTTTCCGTCTGCTCAGCCAGTGAACAGTGTTTGCATACCCGTGTTCAGGATCACATGGAAACTCCGTTACTGGATGGATTACTTCCACTTGGAGTAACAGTTGTAACTTTGTCATTCATACCAACATGGATTCTCATTTTTTTAACCCTTTTTCTTGTTCTGCTTTGGTAAGAACACTTAATTGCCATTGGTTGATTCAATTATTGAAATTTTTAAGACATTTATAGTTAGAAATGGAAAGATTAACTGCACGGAAAGGTAAATAGAAACCTATCCATTCATGCTGGACAATCAGATTTTTTATCTTGCAAAAATAATGCTTGAGTAATTTTAAAATGGTGCCAACACCATCGTCTGACACTGCAGCTTGAGAGGCAGACTTGTAATTTGTCATTCATACCAACATGGATTCTCATTTTTTTTAACCCTTTTTAACCCATTACAAGAATTACAGTAAACTGAACTTTTTCGAAAGTATGGAACGTGATGTTTGAGTTTTCTTTATATTCAATGAAACAAATTGACCAATTGAGCTGATTAGATTATTCCGTTACTAGAAATGATCGCATAATGCGTCTTGGCAATTGTCGAATGGGCATTCTCATCTGATGCATTGTTATGGTTTTGTGAATAGATATTTGGGTGTTGGTGCAGATGATTGGCCAGGTGAATGTGCCAGTAATGTTTTCAGACGCATGGCTGGACAAATTATTTTTTCATGGACTCCATGAATCTTAATTTTCATAATATTTAAATATCTACATTTGTCAAACTGAACTACAATTGAGCCAACATGGCTTTCGAGTTCAGTGAAAACACGAATCTCTTGGCAATACTTTGCAATACCAAGTTGCATTTCCATGGAAAACTCATGTTTAATCAAGCAACATCAATCCTGAAGGCTGCATAGCGACGACTGAGTACTAACAGTTCTAAATTAGTTCGAGTCAGAAGAAAAGCTTGTAATGTTTTTAGTGGTGCATAAAATACACTTACAAAGTCTAGTGGCTAAATCACCAAATTAATTACACATGAAGTCTAAAATTTTAGATTATATAATATGTAACAAACAAAATTGTGTTGCATTTATAATATTTAATTTGGGTAAAAGTGACGTGTTCATTGGTCTTCGTCTAGAGTGCTTCTGAGTTCAGAATTGAGAAACTTTTGCTTTTGTTAACATTTAAGACACTTAATAGCTGGTCGTGGTGGCCGAGTGGATAGCATGTCTGCTTACTGTGCAGGAGGTCTCCCGATCGAATCCTGGCATTCTACCTCTGCTACATATGTAGCATGTAGGGAACATGACTGGTTGCCATGCTGGCTGTCAAGAGGTCAGCAGGTGTTGCACCAGAGATGAATCTGGGGAATCTGTCATGCACAGGTGGGGAAACACATAAGTAAGAGATCCACCCTGGCTTTGAAACCCAGGGTAGACATCACCAGAAGTCCAAAACAGGGGTATCAGTGGCCCCACAGAAAGGACATGTGTCCTCCAAAATTTTTTGTAAAAAAAAAAACAAAAACATTTAAGACACAATGCGATGTTGTGATGTTGTGAAAGTTCAGTCAACTACTTTTCAGCTATCACAAATGGACATTTGGAACTTTTGAAGATACTGGCATACCAGGGCCAACACCATTCCCGATATTCGGGACTTTATTGCCAGTGATAATGAAGGTTTGTTGTTCAATTCAATACAATTTGTAAATCAAATCGATAATACCAAGCACATCAACCCCTGAGTAAACAAAAGCACCATAACTGTCATATTTTACAGGGAGTCCGTCAAACAGATGTAGATCTGATTCGAAAATACGGCAAAGTAGTCAGGTGAGCATGTGAGATCTTTCAAAACGAAATTTGCACATGGCAAAATTAAAAACGATTACTATTATGTACAAGTTTAAGGAATAGCACACTTTTATATATTATAATAGGACTTGGGAAGGTTCTACTCCTGCGATAATCATCGCTGACCCAGATATGCTGAAGGAAGTTTGCATTAAGCATTTCAATTGCTTCAAAAACAGACGGGTAAGATATAAATGCGAATCAAAATGAACATTCAAAGGTGAACATGAACTTTTTTTCCGAGGTTAACTGTAATAAATCTACAGGAGCTTTCTAAAACATTTTTGTCACATATATAAGGGAGAATTGAATATTCTTCTTCATTGGCGATGTTGGCATATACTTGGAAGATTAAGTAGTATGTTCTACTAAACCTATAAGTGACTGTGATTAAAGATGACAGAAGCTAGTGGTTGACAGAAATGTCACCTTTGTGTTGTTGGGTTTGGGAAAAATTCAATTTTGAGCAAGACTCCAAATCATCACTAGCTCTTCCTATCAATTGCCTCTTTCAATGAACAAGTATAAATAATGCCTCTTTAGGGTAAATAAATAGGTTGGACTCAATAGAATTGTTTTATTCCAGACACAACTTTCTTTGTATGACCTTATGTGTCCATGTGACAGGATGAAGCTTGTTTGTTTACTTAATTACCTTGGTAATGCGACCTCACTTTTTCTGGTAATGGACAATGAAACTCGTAAGAATATCTGTAAATTTCAGTCTACGGGGTTTGATGAATATCCAATTCGCAAGTCTTTGACAAGACTGAAAGATGCAAAATGGAAACAAGTGCGTAGCTTGCTAAATCTCAGTTTCACAACAGCGAAATTACGTCAGGTATACTCACTGATGTCTCGTCTTCTGCATTACTTTCCGAAAATTGTTTTAAATTATTCCTTGTTTTATCAATTTTCATGCAGTAAACTTGTCATTATTACATTTCTTTGCAGATCGTTGATCAGATAAATGAATGTTCTGACTCCTTGATAGGTCGATTAATACTGAAGGCAGACCAGGGTGAACTAATCGATTTCAAACAGTAAGCTTCACAGTTCAGATTCCTGCGCTATTTGGACAATGAATAGTGACGTCCTTTGACACCCAAAGAAACACATTGTGTAACCTTCATCTAATAGGAAGTATCTACAAGTATCAGCTCATTTTTTCTCATATGAAATTGATCTTGACCCTGACCTAATTACCCGGGCATTCAGACTTGAAAAATGTGTCTATATCCACACGTGTCTGCATGAAAAGACTGCAGTATTCTTAGCTGAATTGTTCCAAAAGTTGTAGAACAAAGCTCAAACGGGCACTATCGTTCACTCAAAAATATTACTTTACCTGCATACAAATGGTTTAATCAAAAGCAGATATTTAAAACTTAGGATTGTAACATTTAAATAGAAGTCTTATTGTCCGATGCTCATGCACTTAAAACATTTTAATGATGCACAAATGATTCGGCAGGTCTGAAATTAAACATGATGTTGTCACATCATCTGAAAAATGTCTATGTTCGTCTTGACTATTATTTATTTCCGTCTTGAATTAACTTGGCCACTCTTTTCTTTTTTACGTGTTTTTGCAGTTCGAGCTGTGAATTCGCTATGGAAGTTATTGCGCGAACAGCATTCCGGATGAATCCACACGATCGGCCTGGTGGAATCGCACAATTCATGCGTCATGCAGAAAATGCCTTTACTTTTAACTGGTACAAATCAATCGTCTCACTTTTGTGTAAGTCATACAAATATACAAGTATCCAAACCAAATTTATATCGAAAAACAAGATCCAGGTGAAATCATTGAGGAAACTTTAAAAGAATACCTTCAAATTTTTAATTGCCGATTGTTGCTTGTTTTTCAGTGCTGTTACCATTTTCGCATTGGATTATGAGTTATCTGCAGGTTAAGTTATTTCCTCAGGCATCAAGTGATTTCTTTTTAAACGTTGTCGGCGAGGCACTTGAGAAACACATAATAAATGATGAAGTAAGTTTCCCCGAATGTTGTGTTCTCTATTTTCTGTGGACTTCTGCAATAAATCCACCTTCAGAAAAATAAACTACTAAAAACACCCACCTCCGATATTCTAACTGGACCTAGAACCAAAAGCTCAGCAGGCCGAATGGAATCCGTTTTGATTGTTTCAGAGACAGGCAAGTCTTCTTCAATCTATGGATGAAAAAGGTTTAACTCCAGAGGAGATAGAAGCTCAGTCTCTACTCCTTTTTCTTGCCGGATACGAAACAACGGCTTCGACCCTCGCCTTTCTCGCCCACTGTCTTGCCATAAATCCAGAATGCCAAAAGAAACTTGTCAATGAAATCGATGAAACACTTGAACACAGTGTGAGTATGCACGATTCACATGCAGAAGACTGAACATACTTTGGATAAATGTTCACATTGTAATCGCTGCTACTCCGTTCCTTTTCAGACCGAAGTCTCGATGGAAAAGCTATCAGAAATGCCATACCTGGACATGTGTTTGAGTGAAACTCTCAGGATGTATCCACCAGTCATTAGGTGTAATATTACAATTACTATTTACAATTATCCCATATTTTTCTATTTAAAGAATTTAGCGACATGTTAATTTTCTGCCTTTGATCTAACTATTGTAGTTTTTTTTGCAGAGTTAACAGGGTTTGTTCATCGACTGTACAAATTGGTTCTGTACAGATTCTTAAAGGCAGTATTGTTATCATTCCTATTTATGCAATTCATCACCTTCCATATTTGTGGAGTAACCCAGAAAAGTTCGATCCAAATAGGTTTGTTCCTTGACGAAAGCAATTTGTTTCTGTTTCTTACTTTTCTAAATGTTATATATGCTGTCTCTTTGAGTTTGGGCGCAACAGATTTCCGGAGAAAATAGGGCTACACAACCTAGTCTTCTGAAGTTCTAGTTTAATTTGTACACATTTCTGATATCTTAAATGTAGATTGTTTTGGAAATTACAGCTTTCTATTTTAAGGTTTACTGTACAAGCTCGGTCATCCAGGAAACCTATGTCATTTGTACCATTTGGAGCTGGACCTCGACACTGTCTAGGAAGCAAACTGTCGATCTTGGAAATTAAGACTGCCGTTGTTTATCTTCTTAGGACGTTTACTATCAAACCCTCACCTGAAACTCAGGTACACAAATCTCCAAACTGTGAAGTTTTAAAAACAATATCGGTCATATTTACATTGAGTACATTAAGACCTGTTCATTTGTGAATATTCTAGGTACCTTTGAAGCTGAAGCCAGGCGCTTTGCTCAAGGCTGAAAAAGGTGTCATTTTAAAACTTGTCAGAAGATCATGAACAATATCTTTTTTCGTATAATTTGAATCTTTCTTCACGTCGAAAGATAAAAACCCCGAATTATGACTTAATAAATTTGTGAAATTAATCAAAAATATTATCCACTATAACTACAGTTTTTGGTGAGGATTGAACCCAGTACCTCTCATTACCATGTCAGATGCCTTACCAATTAGGCCACATAGCTTGTTTTGTCTTTAGTTTCATGCATTCACATGCACCGATGTTTTTTTCAAATTACTTCAATTTGGCAAAAGGTGGTTTCATTAAGGGAAAGCTGGCTTGTTCTCTGTCTTTTCAGAAAATCAGTAAATAAATAAACACTAAATGTAGATCTTGTGGGTGTTTTCCTGTCTATTTTTAAGTTTGGTGAACATATCGACCAACGAGCACCTTTCTGTGACCGAAAATTAAATCTCACCTTAGCTAACAATGACAGGTTCGGTTTGTTCCTGTTTGGGGGTATGTAGTTATTTATTTTAAGAGAGACCCATTGTTAGGAACGTTCTTTGTTCTTTTCACAGATGTCGCACTATTCAATTTGAGAACAAATAATTCACAAAGTGAAGAAGAAATCGCCCTGGTTTTAGTTTATTTGCATTTTCAGATAAATGACAAACAATAAAATATCACTGACACAGAGTCTTAATAAATACAGATAAATCTTTTTGGAATATACTTCTCATCACTGGCACAGAGTATTAAGAAATACATATAAATCTATTTGGAATATACTTCTTATTCTTCATTTTTCAGATTTAGCAGTATTACGGTAACAGCTGTAAAATATCTGAATACTTCTGAAACTTTTACACTCACAATCCTTCTTGCAAACAATATATTATTTTTAAAAAAAAGTGTCGTAAAACATTAGCCACCTTTCAGATTGATATATTCATTCAGGTTAATAACAAATATTTAAATATTACTAGCACAAAAAATAATTTTGGAACATATTTTTTGGATATTATACTTATCCCTGTTCATTATCTAGATACATTTCACGGTTTTGAGCGTTACAATCAAGCAGCGATGCTTCGCTTGGTGACTCTTTTTAAATGCTTCTGCTTGAAACTATTACGATACTGACATCGCACAAACTTTTCATTCCACCGATATTGACATTTTGGCATTGACATATTGACATTGACATTATGGGTTATGTACGACACTTAATATACCCAAACTTTGAACAATTATAATAATAATTGCAAAATAATTGTTACAATGCTGATATCTTAACAATTATCAATTAAAGGCTTTATTATATCAGTATCATCCTGCCTTTATTAAAGCAAAAACAGCGCAGAGGCAGCGGTGTTCCATGCACACCTTTTCAAATGAACACCTTTTTGCCTCCTCATAATAACTGTGGTACAAGCCTAAACATCAGCGAATATTAATACAAAACCCAGATTCAATCAATATAGTGACCAACGAGCCACCAATAACGAAATAAATGCAGGATGAGATTGTCGATGTGAGTGGTTTTCTACATGTTGCACACAAGTGTTACATTTAGGAATGAACATGGCGAACCAAGAAACCTTCTGGTGTATGTTTTAACAATGATTCATTTCACAACAAAAGAAACATAAAAAGTGCTGGTTGAAAGTGAACATTTTCTACTTTAAAATATACATGTGTAGAGATATCTCTGACTTGTGATAGTATCACTACCATTTACCTTATCTGGTCAATTGTACCGATTAAAATCCACAAATATTAGTAAGACGCTCTTTTCCCCAATAATCCACGAAATCTACTCAGTTTTATAAAGTATTGAGCACAACAAATAGTTTTGGTACGTGCGTGTTCTTTTGGATAGAACACGACACTAATATAAGTTACATAACTTCTATCACTTGTTACTAAAATCACACAAAACATACATGTTATTTTTATCCCTGACATAAATGTCAATAGCATTTGAATTGTATCACATATCCGTTTCCTATCATTTTTACTGCCCGCGTACGTAGTACGACGGGAAGGTAATGTTTTCACAGGCGTTTGTCTGTCTGTCCACACGGGGGGTACCCCAGTCCCTGGTTCTTTCCATGGTCTCTGGTCCCATGTCCTTTCCAGGGGGTACGCCAGCTGGGTACCCCTGGCTGGGACTGGTTTACCCCCCAGGTGGTACTAGGGTACCCCCAGCTGGGATTGGGGTAACCCCTGGCTGGGACTGGGGCATCCCCCCGGCTGGAACTCAGGTACCCCGCCCCCTGGGAGACAGTACAGAAACGTGAGTACTTGCCACGCAGCGGGCGGTATGCTACTTGCGGTTACGCAGGAGGACTTTCTAGTTTCAAGTAATTTTATGTTAAAAGGTAACTAGCAGTGAATCTTCTGAATCAGATCTCAATATCAGTGCGCCTCGATCTTCTTGATTTTCGAGCTCATAACTGTGGGTTTTCTTCTTTTTGAGACAAGGCAGTGGAATCTGACAGAATGAGCCTTCTGGACCAGCCAAACGACAAAGGGATTGGAAAAAGAAAGTGGCAAATACCCACGAAAAAGTCATGACCAGCATGAGAAATATCCCCAATTCCCTGTATCCCATAATGTGACTTGGCATCATAGCTGCACCAGCTAAAAATGTAGTTAACGCGGCCATAACCACCGCTGACCCCACTCGAGCAAAAGACTCACGAACTCGAGCCTTTGGATAAACGTCACCGGATAACCTGTATGCCACCCCATAATGTATTGTAAAATCTATTGAAAGCCCAACGGCCAGAGAAATTGTGACTGATTCAATGATGTTCAGCTCCCAACCCATAAACACAAGGGAGGCTATAGTAGCGGCAATGGCCAGAGTGATTGTTATGAGAGCGTAGATCGTTAATAGAACATTTAGTGACGTTAGTAACATCACCACGAAGGCTACACTCAATGACAATACAATGGAGTAATATGTACCATTAGCAATGGATTTCTGCAGGTCAAAAAAGTGAAAATAATTGACACTAGTCACAAAACCGTTGTTGAGCCCTGGTGGCGCAGTACTCAGCCATTTGTTAAAGTAATTTTCAAACATGTCAACGTTGGCCTTCATTTCTTCGTATGATGTAGAAAAGGACTTTGTCGTTAAGATGTCCAGCATGAAACCTGACGGAATATTCTCAGAATCGAACAAAGTTTGTCCCAAAGATAAGGGTCCATGCCGCCGCCACTTGTTATTTAGTGCCACATCGACAAGAATTGGAAGGCATATTTCAAAATTTGAAGAGTTCGTTGGAAACGTGAGCACCCCCAGATTACAGCAAGGCGTCAAGTAAAGCTTCTCTTTGTCACTGAAGTGTAAAGTTGTGCTTTTCCCGGAGCATGCCGAGGCAAGCATTTCTTCAAACAACGCAAAAGCACATGACGTGTTATGTTGTCTGTACGTTTGATCAATAAAGGGTTGCTGAACAAGATCTCCGCAGAAATCTTTCATCCATTTCTGCGATTCAACACTAATTAAATTAAAGCTCCGATCCGGTACCAAAGTCACCTTTGCTTCAGTGTCATACATGTTTCCATTGTCCTCGGGTTTGATTCCCCATACAAATACTATTCTTATTGATTCAAGCTGATTATTGTCCGAATCAATAATGTAGCGAAAATTGGTTCGTAATCCTTGGCCCCATCGTTCGATGACTTGTGAATCTGGAAATAACTGGATTTCCTTGCTGTGCGGAAGTTTCAGTTTGGGCGAGTAAAATACGTCTACCATACCACCAACACCGATTCCTAAAAATATTAGCAACCAAAGCGCCCACAATCTCTCTACCAATGCTGGGAATACCTTACCAAATAACAGTTTTGAAACTTTTTCGAAGACTTTGCTCAGTGAGCACAAATTACATAAACATTCTAGTAGAAAATCCAAAAACCGTGATAAAACCAAAGGGGTAAGTACTATACCCGATACCACAAGTACAACAATCGACTCTGTGTTTACCCTCCTGTATTTGTCCATAATAATCATTATTGCTGGTGTCCATGTAATCATATAAAAGAAATTTGCCAAAACAGCGATACCTGCAAATATGCCAAAACACTTTATTGCAATGATGCTAGACACTGAATTGGCAAAGAATGCGGCCGAAGTGGTTAAACTTGTAACGAATATGGACAACGCCGCATGGTTGAAAGTTTTGGCTACTAAAACGTCCAGAGGTATGTTTCCGTCTTGTTTCTTGATTTGATCCCAGGTATCAAAGAAGATAAAAACATCATCAGCGCCTATCGCTATGAGGATCAAACCTGCCAACAGATTGATAAAGGGAAAGAAGTCAATACCAAAGACCAGATGATACAGAAAATAAGCTGTTACAAAGGACATAAAAACGTTAAATAACGTCGCAAGCATCAGTGTTAGGGACAACAGATACAGCAACATTATCAATAAAATTATACCCATTGCCAAACCAAAAAGCCACAAATCTCCCATAAGATAGTCATCAAACAAAGAAAATTTCAGATCTTCACTGTGGAAAAAACCAGCCAATTTTACATCACCATCAGAACTGTCTATTTTATCTAAGTATGACATAAAATAGGTTTCCATTTCCTCTGTAGATCCTTCGAAGAAGTATTGATTTCCTATTAGTGCAGCGTAGCTCAATTTGCCTACTACTGGTTTCGTGCTGCTGATAAACCCCGTGTCCGTCAAAAAGTAATACACATTGTGCAGTGCACTGTACTTCAGACATGGATTTTCACTGAAATTTGTAGAGGCCGTTGCCGTTTTGTTGTTGACGAGCTCATTCCAGCACTGAAGTAGTGATTCCTTGAATTTCACCATGTCACTTTCGATGATCTCATAACAAGATTGTTTCCCCGACATCAGAGTGATATAATATGGCAACGACAACTGTCTGCATACTCTGCTAAACGTGTAGAGTGATGGCCTGTAGTCCCGAATAAGTCTGTCCTCTAGTCTACATATTGAATGCATGTTTTCTGCTGTGTACAAGTCTTCACCGGAACTAGATTCAAAAACGTACTGCAGATGCTTGTCCGTATTATTGAGATTACCTGTCAAGTAAAATATACAAAGTTACGTCAAATAAGGTTGAAACAGATATTCAAGCACATTTTTAATGAAAGTTCTTATTTTATGGCACTTAAAAACAATCTTGCATAGACCTGCTTTCAACAATCAAAATGTAAATACTAGGCAAATCTTTATGTAAAAACCTAGAAATACTTATCCAGTGAAACAAGACCTAATTACGAATCTGAATCTACAGGTATGTGTATTCGAGTCTACCATTCAGTTTTGCGCACAACTAAACAACCTATTCTTGTTACACCGCCCAGGATTTTTATTACCGCCGACATACGCAGCATGTGAGAAGGTAATGGTTTCAGTCGTGTCTGCCAGTGCATTCTCTCAGCCTCACCTTCTGTTTGAGTTCTGAGGATCTGCTACGGTTAAGGAATCGAGCTCGTCGGTAAAATGAGCTTGATTCCGGCAGTTAAAACAATTACATTGGACCAGATTCTAGGTAACGGAGCTTGATTCAATCTGGTTCAATGTTATTGGCTGGAATCAAGCTCATTTGCCTGGAATCAAACTCCTATGTAATGTGATAGATTCAATATATACAGTATTCAAACTAAAGGTTCTTTTACGCTAGTTAACGCTAAACCGATTCTTTTCTCACTTTCACTAGTAAATCAATTACAAAGCAAGAGTGTGTTTCTACTAATACATTTATTCAGACGTTCCATATGTGTTCAAGTTTCATTTCAAGTAATCAATGTTCTAATCTAATCACAACCGTGGTCACAGTGGTTCTTATACCTTATAAGGGATCTCGGGCCCGCCCACTAAGTGGGGTTCTATGACGGATCTATGACAGTAAACAAGAAAGTCCTCCTGCGTAACGCAAGACGTGTACCACCCACGGTGTAGCCTGTCAAGGGGGGTACCCCCGTCCTGTCTGAGGGATACCCCCTGTCCTATCCTGACTGGGTTACCCAGCTACAGGCTGACTGGGGCACCTCCCCTCAAAAGGATAGGAACCAGAGGACCAGAGACCAGGAGGTACCCCTGTGTGGACAGACAGACACCTGTGAAAACATAACCTCCCGTCATACTTCGTAGGCGGGTGGTAATGATGCAAATAACCACAACAGATCCTCAGAAGCTGAGGCTACGAAAACACACATCTGTCATTCTGTTCACCGGATGGGAGGTGGGGGGCGCTAAGGATCATGATGCGCTCGGAACCTAACCCCCAATTATGCAATAGGACAAGCCCCAGGCCTAAGCTCCTCCTGCCCCCCCCCCCACCCCGGTCCCGTTGGATCATGGGATCGGGGAGCATGGGCGAAGTCAATTCCTGTCCTTCTGTCGGGAGGAAGGGTTGTCCTGTGGTCCGGGGTGGGGCTATGGGTCCTTTGTCCTATGTTTTGCCAATTTTGAACAAGTAGCAAAAAGCCACTTCCAAAATGGAGTAATAAAAGGCTGAAAATGGACAGATTAAAATACATCACTGAAAACAGGAGGCATTATCAACCCGGAAATGAATCCGCGCAAATCGACACTAGTGCCGTCTGGCGGAAAAGCAGTTTCCATTGAACGTAATACATAAATGGACAAATGATTTTTCGTCCTAAAAACACAATAATAAATAAAAAAAACCAAAATAACATAAGATAATTGAACTTAGACTAGAGAATGGTAAAAATTTTTTTATGGAAAAATGCGTATATAGCCCCCAACAGTGACGTGCAAAAACCTTCATGACGCATAACATCAATTTTTTTTTTATGCGCATTTTTTTGATTTCCTTGTCGCTCCCCTGTCCGCCCCCCCCCTTTTCCCGAAAAAAAAATTTTGTACTCCTAACTTTTTTCATTAATGTACGAAATATTTCCATATATTTTATATTGTAATCCCTAGTCAATGCGAAGAAATGTATCAAATTTTATTCCTTAATCTCTTTCCATTCAAACCTTTAGATTCTGAACAAAATATATTTAAAATGATGTCATAAATGCGGTACGTCATGAAAACTCAGTTCATGCGCACAACCGCATAATTGAGTTTCCTGTGTTATTGCGTAGTTTTTTTGACACGACCACATGGCGAGGAAAAGCAGACCTGTTCGTGACATTATCCCTCTTAACAGAGGGTCACTAGATTTCGATATCCGCTTGATACGGAGTACTGTAAAAAAGGGTATCCACGCGGCTAATTTCGAAGGAGACTTGGCAAAATCAGTGAAATACCAACGGCGGGCTATGCTTGAGCTGAGCGGTTAGCAATATTTTTTTTTCAAATTCTTTACTATACAGTCCCTTTTATGTTAACGGGGGGGTGTGGGGGGTCATTTCGCCATAACTTTTTGTGTGTATCGTTTTTCGTTCAAAGAAATCTAAAGACAAAAAGCGGTTGTGTGAATGTATATCTTATATAAATAACTAGAGGCCGCAAAATGTCTTTTTTTATTTTTTTCTGCCAGGTCTTTTGAGCAAGATCTATAGAGATGGGGAAAGTGATACGGATAGCCAGCCAAATTCTGATGGCAGCATCCAATACAGTGGGGACAATGAAGAAGAGGACGAAAACGGCAATGTTAAGAAGAAGAAAGTGAGGAAACCGGGTGTTTGGGCGAGGGCGTATCGGGAGAAGGCGCAACCCAGTCATGGGGAAGAAGCCGACACCGAAGAAGGCAAACCTTTGGAAAGTGTTCAATCTAATCGCGCATCGTCTGAACAATAAACTGTTTTATTTGTGCTTTTTAAAACTTTCTGCTGAATTTATTTTGAAAGGCAGAAGCGACTATTAACCAGAAAAAAAAAACTTTTTATATTTCTGTTCTTTTTACGGATGGAATACAGTACAATATCGAAAACAAGATATCCACAATGGTCATGTTGTTAACATATTAAATCTTTCTTTAATAACATTTCACGAAGAAAAATGTTACTCCATGTTTAATGCACTCTTTCTGAACATTTCCTTGTTAAAGAAATCAATTTGTACGAGATATTTCTGGAACTTTGCTATAGCCTTAAAACAGATA
>JBCAUG010655891.1:0-13858 GCA_038406175.1 Haplosyllis leylae | reverse complement strand
ATAAAAGTCAGGGAAAAATGAAAAAAATACTGGAAAAGTCAGGGAATTTCATCAGAGGAAAAAAGTGGGAACCCTGTACATTTGTCTGGTGTCTCTTTGATCATATTTAGATCAAATTGTAATGCAAGATGTTCCTACCGCTTGATTTTCTTGTGTCTCTAGAGTTTCTCTTAATGAGAAATAACAATTGGATATGTTGCACTCACTTTCTGAAACGTTTACCATTTTATTATTTTTGTTAGGAATTAAACGTGACCACCAAGCTTCTTGTAAAATATTTCCATTCAGACTTTTGGTATACATTTTATAAAGACTACTACAAATCATTGCAAATAAAAATGCATTTGTCTGTTATCTTCAGAGGATGTGTTGAAGAAGGACTTGAACATCTTTTAGCCGCTTCGCAAAACACCTTGGTGTCTTTGAAAATAATTGACTGCGGAAATATCCTCACAGATCGGTAGGTACAGTCTCTGTCTCCACATTGCAAGGTGTAACACTACTTTTTCTCAATAAGACAAATAGTTTCAGCTATTTGTAATTTAAGTTTCTGCGGTTGTTAACAATTTCTTTTCCCTAACGTAATAGAAAACCTGTTTAAATTGTCATGCTCAAGACAGTGTAATGAATTTCTTATGAAGAAGTGGTGTAAAAAGTCCAGGTTAATGCTGCAGAGTAATAGCGTTTCTCACCTTCCCATTCGAATTACAAACAACTGTAGACTCAACATAAGCATTACAAAATAATTATTTTTGAATTTTCTGTAGTTGCTTGTATTTAGCTGGCTGTTACAGTAGGCAGTTGCAACGGATAGTGTATATCAGTGACAGTCATCCTGCTGGAGCAGAGGCCATTTGGACTTTGGGTGCTGGATGTAGAGACATAATAACTCTCATAATTCCACCACTGTTTCCAAGGTAGGAAATCAGAAAAAAGTCTTTTCAGTATCCCGAAAATGCTACAGTAGCGTGCACTCTGGGTCTTAAAACAATAATTTGCCTTCAAAATGTGAGAACATTGTTAAAATTATATTATTCTCGAATTATCATTTAATGCATCATGCAATTAGGGATGTGTAGGTTTATGATTTCATCTAATTTTCCTTGTAATTAAAATACAAGACTGTGGTTTGTAAATTAATATGTACTGTGAACAGTTTGGTTAGACAATCTGAAACAATTTTGCTTAGAAGTACGCAAAACCAGAATTGGTAATCAGGTTTTCGCGAAAAGAGATTCCGCTAAATGGCGCCAGATAAAATATTAGTGTGTTGATTATTCCTAGAAATTAAGCTAAATTTATTGGGTATGGATGTTTTGATAAGTGTATAACCTTTGTTGCATGTTAAACGCTATTTGGATTGTAAAATTAACCTTTCGGAGGAAATTTAGAATATTAGAGCAGTCTTATTTGTATCTGCCAGATCAGCTATCTAAGAATTGTAGCAAACATTCAAAATATTGATAAGTTTATTTATCATAAGATATAATCTAGATGCATTACATCAAACTGTATTTAATCATTTAAACTTCAGTCAAAAACCGAGAAGATTTGACAACGGATGTGTGAAAAAAATTGGCCAATGTTGGCCCAATTTAAGAGTAGCATGCATTGGCGGAGTAAATGTTAACATAAAAGGTCTCGTTAGCTTGGGTAAGAAGAGGCTTATTGTTACTTTTATTGTAAATTTGGTGTTGTGACTAAAAAAGCTGACTGTGATTGGTGTTATCTTTGTCTGTCAAATCTACAAGGATTGAATGACTCAATGTATTCGCATTGACCACGGACTAAATTCATGAAATTGTGAGAGTGTCTACTTGATGAATAATTCACAAGCTTCAGTTTAGTAGATAACAGTGGATATTATTTTGCAATCTATCTTCAGTATTTTTCTATTGTGGGGTTTTCTCTGCATCCAGTTAGGAGTTGTCCCCGCCTAAGTGTTTTGGAACTGGATCACATGTGTGAGATTGGTGAGGAGGATGCTCAGAATATGTGTGCTGTTGGATTGAAAGGACTGCAGCACCTGGATTTCACTTTCACTCCTGTCACGCCAAAGGCAATTCTCTATTTCATAAGTGAGTACACTATACAAAAGCACTAAGGTATAAATGGGATATCAAAATCAGTTTTTAAAGTTATGCTTTGTACAGTATAGAGTTCACCTGTAGGCGGTTTAATTTGTCAGTAGATACGTCACACACACATTTCCACGATCGATCCTGACAGCTCTTTTCCGGGAATTTCCCTTTCCGTCATTTATTTCGGACCAAAATGTATCGCTCAAATGGAACACAAAATATTACTTACAGTAGGTAAATTCACGTTTAGCCTACAATTGATTGTGGTCCAGTTTCCAAAAGAGAATGTTACAGGAAAGTACTATTTTCAAGGACTACTCGCACTTCCGTACCATAAGATAAACTATTTGGAACTGAATTGTTACAGTCTTTTCCCTCCATTTTCCTCCTTGCTATTCTTTTTTTCCTGGAGCTGCAGTGGTCGAGCAGTAATTAATGCTGCGAATGTACTTTGAAGTTGTAGCACAATATGAAAAGGATTTGGAATAAATGTTAAGAACGAAAATTGGAAAACGAAAAATGTGGTCATGAATGAACAATTGAAGAGCTGTGGAGGAGAAAAATATTAATTTTATGGGTTAACAGGGTAAATGGAGAATAATTGCCGTCAACAGTTCTTGGTTCTTACCGTAGGTGCATGCCCACAACTGGGGTATGTTGGAGTGCATGTTGGCATCTCGGATTATTTTGAAGACACAACGAGTACACAAAGTAGGCAGCATTACAAAGAGATAGTACTCAAATTGAATGTAAGTTTTACATGGATTCTTTTCCTCATGTAGAAGTTCTTTCTCTTCCCTTGAGACTACTTTTTTTGAATGGACACATTTCTGAATTACCTTAATGGGATATGAAAGCAAATAAAGGTAAAACCCAAGTCCACATCACATTACTGTCGCAAGTGTAAAATAGTAACTAGTCCCACGCGAGCTAAGACTCACAATGGAGTTTCTATTCTATTGTTACAGAATTTTTCTTTTTAGTGTTATTGATTTAATAGGAACCCATTGGATTATTGTATTTGAAACGTATAATTTTGCACAAAGGTGTCGGTTAAGGTTTCCCACCTGCGCTGAAAAAAAATAGAAACTTAGGAAATTGGGAATTGTATTTTCAGTCCGGGAATGACACGCGTTTGAGAAAAGGGCTTAAAATGAGATTGTTTTTGATCAAAAACCAGCTAAACAGATGGAATACTTCTAAATTCGCGAAGTTACACGTAACTTATTTATTTATTTAAACTCAATCTTGTTTCCATATACATCTAATTTTGCAACTGTAACATTGAACTCGCAATGCCAGATATTTCATTTACCTGTGCATCAAAAATGAGATGTGTCTCACAGAGAACAGAATATCACGAATTGTTCACTACCTGCTCACAATTGCATCTGCTACAGTCTTTGTCTATTACGAACTTTGGTGTGGGAGAAATTCATGATATTTAGTGGCATTGCGCAAAATGCAAATATAAATAAAGACATAATTTGGCTTTTATTCTTGTAGAGTTTATTGAAAAGATCCAGCTTAAAGGAAATATTACACATAAAAACTGATTATGGATAAAGAGTTGGACATCAGGGTAATTTCGGCTGAAACCTGTTCAAGACGTGAACAGCAAAAAAAAAAAAAAAAATGCACGTTAGGACGTTAATTTACTCGATTTTAAGTTTAAGATTCGAAATATGTTACGGTGATATAATATGAACCAACGATTTACATTTGTTACTCAAAGGATTTTCAGTTGATTGTGTTATGATGTAGTTAAATGCAAATTGTCTTATTAAATGCAATACTTTCAAATGTCAGACGTGTGGAGAAACTAATTTACAGCGATAGACATTTTTGAGTTTTGTATTGAACACGTTGGATGTAGTAACATGAAGCTAAAACAACATTGAAATTAGATCGAAGTTATATTGCGTAGGTTAATCCTCTAAAAATCTCCGATTACAGAGATTAACTTGATATTGACAAAAGTACAATTTAAAGCCTTTACGCCTATGGAAAGGAATTATGGTTATTGAATGTTCTGTGCAGAAAATAATGTGCAGTGTCAAGGAATCGTTAGCCTATTGCACTCTGTTGTCTCTCTCATTTTAACTCAGTAGCTACTGCAATTTATATTTACATTTAACATATCAATGAGGAAGGACTGGATAAGTTTTTATGAAAGAGTATAGTTACGCTTCACATTATTAGATATTTCAATAAAGTTTGTTACAGTTTTTGAAAATATAAACCAATTATCTTTGTTCATATATCTCTCATATTGGGCCATCATAAACCGACCTAAGGGCCAAATCAGTCACGATAGATATTCAATTTCTTTCTTTGATGGTTCTTTCACAGGCCTAATGTAGTCGACATAGAACAGATAGCAAATGGGAGTTTACTTGCTGGAAACTTTTGTACAAATTATAAAACTGGACGTATTCATCATGCAAACGCTGTCAGAGATAGTTAGAGATATACCTAAAAGTAAAACTAACTTTCCAAGTTTCTGCGCTCTTTATCAGCTTAATGAAGTTTTACCAAAATGAATTGAATTCAGTGAATCATTACAAAATTCAAAAAGTGGTATAGTTACCACTGGCATTACCTATCTGGACACAGTTACATTCCCAGTGATGGCAAGAGAAAATATATTTTCTTTGGTACTCCTGGGTAGGTATCTATCCTCATTCATGCCACTGAATAGCTAGCTAACCAAAGGTAGTAATGGAAATCCTTTTTTGACTACTTCATCTGAGAATATAATACCAGACATGGGATATTCCTGGTAACCGTACCACTTTTGATTTTTGTCGGGATTCATTGAATTCAGTGAAAGTTATTTCTGTGTTCTTGGACTCGTGACTGATCCGAACTTCTTGTAAATTTAAGTTCTGTACCAATTTAGGCGGATTCAAAAAATTGTAATAACAAAAGTTTAGAATTATTGTAAAAGTCATATTCAGGAACAACGGAAAAGAAATAAAGCTGCTGCAAATTGATTTATTTTACAATTTATTCCACAAAGAAAGCCGAGTTGTTCGTCTCCAAGTAAATCAAATTAAATGAAGAGATAAACCTGAGTTGAAAGAACACTTACATAGAAGCAGAAATCTTAAGCTGAGGAATGGATGTAAAAGGAAATGTGAAGGGGTCAATTAGTAACATGACAAATGCCTACATATTCTTGAAAAGAACCTGCACCCGAAAGCTTACGTGTTGTGAAATAATATTGCAGAGATATGTAAAGAAATATCAAAGAAATATTTTCGTTTGTCATTTAGTGAACAGTGGTGTTCTAAGGCTCATTTTTAGAAGTTAAAAAATAATCACATGAAGGAGATACAGTTTCTTTTGTTTTGCTTAGTTTTGAATTGATTTTTAATCGCACTGTCTCGAGAGCGCAGCGACTTATCCGCATTTTTCGTCCTCAACCTCATTCTGACAGAACTCGTAGAAAATGATTAAAAATGGCACTGAAAACTGCATAGCATTGTTAACACTATTGTCAGATCCTAGATGACATAATGTCAACAGATAAAGTAGCTATTCTGAAGTTACAAGTCAGTGGCTTTAAAACCAGGTACAGATCAAAATTCATCATGGGAAAACTTCAGAAATCATTTACATTTTCATTTTACACGCTACATGTATTGGTGATGCTTGATGGAGTTTAATGATGTACTGTACCGATTAAGTCATAAAAGAAGATGAAAAGGTTGAAAGGTTTAGATTGGCATTGAAATGGATGTGAAATGTGCAGTACTTTAGTTATCTTAGGAAGTATGAAGATATATGGAAACTGTGGTGCAACTGTAAATAAATGATTTCTAAACTTTTAGCAAATGATAAACTTTTAACAAATTCTAAACTTTTTACGAATCTTTTTCTGTTGTTAAATACTGAGTAAATGCTAGACATTTGGAATGGGTGAAGATGATGGTAGATTAATTATTTAGCATACAGTTAGCAGGTCTGCCAGAATAAGGTTGAGGACAAACCCAAAAATGAAAATCCAAAACCAAAGTGTTTTGGGATCCCTGTCTTGGTTCTCTGCAGATTTGGCTCGATACATTATTAGACCCCTTTCATCTCACTCTTCATCTCTACATTGTTTCATCTCATTATCTCTCTTTAACTCTGTATCTTTATCAATTTATCTCTTCATCTACCTTCCTAAAGCAAAGTTACAGTTAAATTAAATTGAATAAACAGATGCAGTGCGAAACAATGCTATCAAAGATTTTTGATGTATATTTCTATATTTTCTTCATTTCATAATTTGAAATTAAAGCGTCATTTTCGCTTTGAAATGCCAAAAGTTTGTATATTTCATCAAATATGTGTCTCCAAATTACATAGAATTATACAAAAACTACTGCTATATGAAACTTCATTGAAACATGGGGAATCAAAACAAACTAAAAACCTCGAATGGAACGGCCATGAATATTTTGGACAGTTTTCCTTCATGAATTTCGTTGATTTCAACTGATACATTCCCAACAATAGTAAAAGAAAGTTCATTTCTCCCAAAAAATCTTTTTTATTACACTACCTGGTATTGTATCTGTTGCTGCATGTGTAGCGTCCCTGCTTGAATTCCCACATTTGGACTTTGTCACAATTCATTAAAATTAATGAATTTTGTGAAAGTCATTTCGGGAGAATTCAATTCCCCACTACTCCACCCATAAAGACTGAAATTCCCATCATTCAGTGATTTTCCAAAAAAATAATTCACAAATATTGACAGGGCTGCCACGACACAGGGAAAATTTCGATGTTCATTGTAAGGGACAACACCTGGAATTTACCTAAGCCACAAAAGCACCAAGGGTCGTATTCAGATGGAGATGCTGACCAAGGTGCCATGTAATTTCTTCAGATCTCATAACCATCAATAGGATATCAATAAGAAAAATGCGACTTTTTACACTACTTTAACTTAAATACAAATCTATTGGCTAATATTTGGTTATCAAAAATTTTAGCCATATTGTTTTGTCCGAAACCAGTATAGTTTATTGTTGGGTATTTGGCCAATGATTCAATATTCCACTTGAAAGATTTGCTTACTGACCAAGAGTCCATATTGGACAACTGGTCAGTAAGCAAGTGGAAGCAAGTAGAATATTGAATCATTGGCCAAATATACCCAACAATAAACTATACTTGTTTTAGATGCAACAATAAGGCTAAATTTTTTAATTACCAAATATTAGCAAATAAATTTGTTTGAAGTTGAAATAGTGTAAAAACTCAAATGCTACTTTTCTATTGATATCCTATCAATGATCAAGGTTATAATAATTTTTCAGGCAATTGGTCAACATCCCCATCTGAATACGATCCTCAGCCTTTTGCAGCAGCCTGACTTGCATCGAAGAATAAACGTGTGTCCCTCTGCTGGCAGGTTGAGTAATACTTCGCTCATTCCACTGCTGGGATCTCCCCACCTGACAATTTGCCACAAAAGGGCAACATCCCATCACAACCTAGATTCCTGGCTTAGAAGTACAAAATGTCCCTGTTGTGGCGGTAAATTTTCCGTGCTCATGGGGAAATAAACATAATTGCATAGGTTCATACGCCAAATGATCCAAAAAAAGATCACAGGGAATTTGATCCTTGTCGGAGGGTGGCAACCCTGATTGTAACATAAACCTGTCATTGTTCAACTTTTGCTTTCAAAATTTGACCATTACGACGGGGTACTGTTAACGTTTTGTACAGAAAATTACAGCTCCGATGATTCCTATAGTCAGCAATAGAATGGGTTTTTGTCGTCCCACAGGACAAGATCACATCATTTCCGCCAATTTCCCTTTCATCAGTAAGTGGTTACAGCATTCTCAGCGACTGGCTGTAAATGCATCAGACGACGCACAAACAGCGACAACTTGTCGTCAACGGGTTCGTAGTTGCATTCACTGTGATAGCAGGTCTTCAAGCAAAGTTCATGTTCACTCATAAAACCAGGAATTGCAGGCACTTTGTGACAGAAGTCTTTCTTTTTTTTGGTTGCGCATTCCCGCATTACATAGTTGGGTTCTAAAATTATAATTTGAATAAGGTTTTATTTAAATTTATTTTCGAATCCGCATTGCTTTGGGCAGAGGAAAATAATGTTTCAAAGTATTGGTGAGCTTTGAAGGGACAATCACCAGCCAATTAATGAGCAATAACACCCAATGATGACCCAAACAAGCGATGGATCCAGGATCTCTCAGCGGGCTTGACGCCATGCCCGGGGGCAAGCGTGGATCCCGACAGCCTCAGTTTATGTTTCAATTTCCAGCCTCAGTTTCGATTTTTGGACACTGTTCCTGCCCTAATTAACAGTGTTAGGCCTGTTAGGCCTATTTATTTTTGTACTGCAGGTTTCTCAGTATGAATATTTGTGAAGACGCAAGATATTTTGTGTCAAGTGCAAACCAAATTATGGGATCCTGGATCATCCACCAAAATGTTACACAGGGGCCATCCCTAGGTCTGCCAATCTAACTCCAATTTAAATCCATGCTGATCTCCATATTTGGTTAATTGGGCATGTGAGTAAATAATGTCAAAGTGAGCCCGTGCATTCTTTGTTGTCATCTTTTGTATGTATCTGTTTTACTTGAGGTTGAGATTTCTGGCAGAGGGTCGATCTGATAACATACTCAACAGTTAAATTGAGTATGTTTTCAGGTACCGCGGGCAAGGAAAAACTTGACAGTTAAATCGAGTACGTTTTTCAAAAGTAAATATTTACATGGACCCCAAAACATACTTAATTTAACTGTTGAGTATATCTTTGGGACGAACCCCTGGTAAATATCTCATAGGATTCAGCAAGAAATATTTACAAGACTTGGGATAGTGCACATTAACAGGAACACACTGACATCATGACCACAAAAAAATCAGGATACCTGGGTAAGGCATTTTCCCCACATATGTAATACAGCCTATTGCTTCTGGATCAGCGCATGGTGTGGAGGGTATGTATCCTGATCTGCAAAGGGGATCCACTTCTGAATCACATTGTAAACAATGCATGCAGTGAGCTGAAAAAAAAAACAAGAAAGTGTGAAAAGGAAGACAACTTCAATTGCCCTTGAATAAGAAAATATTGAAGCACTAAGGCTATTAATTCTGTCGGTTATGCCAGTGCCTTTTATCAGGGGTCGGGAGCCGGTGGGAGCACATGAAACTTTAATGATTACAAGGCACGAAACTTACATTGAGTTCTATGGAGCATCTGAGAGATGGATTTAAATCCATCCTCATCGGAAGAACCGCTGAACAAATATCAACCCAAAAATTATGGCCAAATATATGAATAACAGTACAAACTATGAGACATATTTTAAGTTTTTCTGCTGAGCCAATATTGAGATTAACTTGTCAACAGATGAGGTTAAATCTTCCAAATGTGCTTTTGTGATAGAAATTTCATTATTTCAAATATTTCTGTTGCTTCAATGAATCTGAAAAAATTATGGCCAAATCTACAAATATATTAGAATTTATTAGCATTTTGCAATTTAGCCAAATACATCTCATATTTGAGATTAATGTTTCAAAAGAAATCAAAAAGATGATTGCAAAAAATTGCAAAAAGTTTCAATGAAACTTCAATGTGCTTCAATTCAATGCATTTTTGGGAGTGCACAAAGGTTTCAAGCTTCTTGCAATCACATTGTGATCTCAATCATGTTGTTTGCGCTCATCTGCGCTCATGCGCTCAACCTCCGCTCTTGGTGCTCACACCGGTTCCTGACCCCTGTTGTGTGATGTTGTTTTTGAAAACATCATAATTTCATTAATTTTCTAAGCTTTGTAAAAACATGCAGATGTCAGTTTTCCGATATGTTGTCTCGGCTGTGTGAAAATGTATACGGATAACATTCATTGAATTTTAAAAGGCTACATTCTGGCACATACTGAAACTGAGTGTTACAGTTGTTTCTGTTCCGGATGGAAATATATCTATTTTATCTATGTTGAAGTAGATAGAATCTTTACACAAACTTTACACAAATCAGTAATCTTTACGGGTCATTGAATATGTTTTTACGGGTACACGTTTATCTGCAAACTGTAAAGTTCATTTTGTGCACATCTGCATAATGTGAACAATTGAGTATTTCTTAAAAGAATCTCACTGAATTTACTTTCTTTAATTCACTGAATCATAACAAAATCCCACCGTGGGATAATTACGGTAGAGGTAGTTGTGAAATATTATTTTTACTCTACCTGGATAAGTACCTGTGGTCAAACATAGTGTAATCCTATTCACTATGCTACTTTTGGGCAAAATCGTTGAATTCATTAATACAGTGAACTCAGCAAAATTCATTTTGAGAAATCTCCATTTATTTTTTCAAAGTTAAAGGCAATTAAATATTCCGCATATCACATCAACTACGCAGTAAAATATTCCTGAAACGTGCTTACCTGCATGAGTTACTTCTAGATCCATTTAAAAGACTGCAAAACAAACCTTAAAGATAAAATATAAACTGGTAATTAAATGACCCAATATCTTGTGCGTGCATAACATAAAACTCATTTTACATTGCTGCCGGTCGCCATTTAGGTAAAACCAAAATTCCAAATCCCCCTATAATTTGAACCCACAACATCTGTTATATATGCGGCTGAGACACTCGTAGGAAACTTTGAAAGCCTTCAAGTATCTGATCATTGGTGCATCATGATACATTTCTGTGTACTCTCTTCAACTGGGTGGAGCTAAAGTTACTGTATTAGATCCATTTGAGTAATCTAATGAATTCGCCGAAACAACTTACCTTGTTCCATATTTTTCCTTTGAAAGATTTAACTGTAGCGTGACCTTTTCGTCACGTTATTAATGTCGGATAGACTATTTGGTAGATTACCCCCGCGGTAAGTAGTTTAATCCACCCGGGTATCGCTTTTAATTCGCAAGGTCGTCTCCATAACTGATCCCCAGGAAGCGTGCGTGACGGTTCACTTTATCAGGTTAATTGTCTGTAGATTTTACTGACGTACACTTCTTCATTGTGTTCTTCAGACTTGTGTGATTCCAAGAAATACATATCACAAATGCTTTCCAATTAAGGCCCATTCACATCGAGGGAAAGCGAAAGCTAAAACAAAAATTTGCTTTGATGAAAAAAATCACTTTTCTTTGATCTTGTTCGCTGTTGCTTCCAATTCGCTCAGTGTGAATTGACCCATACGCCTGAAATACGTTTTATCACACTTTAAAGTCGTGGAAAATGTTAAATTCCGAATCACCCAATGTTATCTAAATCCGTTCAACTTTATTAAAAGATGTAATTCCACTCTATTTTTTTGGTTTCAGGAACAGCGGTATTCGTTGGTTTGATGATGATGACGGCCGGGTTTGTTCTGACGCTCGCAGGGTGGTTCGCGCCGCCCATAACCGATACTGTTCTCCGGGTGAGGATGGCGGGTCCTGTCACCCTGCTCCTGGGTTTCCTTCTACTCATCTTCTCTTACATCCTCTGTGCTATAGAGCAACAGAAATGCTCTGAATGTTGTTACCAGTACATCAGAGCAAGGGAAAAGGAAAATGACATCAGAACCTGTGACGCAGATGCTATGATGACGTCACCAAATGGAATGCACATTGATCACGTGATTACACAGAATCATGTGGCGTCACCTCAGCATCACCATAGTATTCCGGATCAAATCCAGATTCTCGAACAACATTTAGCTCAACTTCAAATGAACCAAGAAGCTATGCTTCATCCTGGAATGAATTATGTGTACAATCCATTGATCGCTGCTTACAGCCTCCATCCCAACGTCACATCCGGGCAAGTCACTCCAAATGGTCACGTGAACAGCAAAAGTCCAATCAGAAGTCATGACCAAATGGAGGCTATTGTCTCCAAAAACTCACACATTCCTTTCATTGATGAACCTTCAAGTGACACTTCTGTACAAATTGAAAGTGACGATGCCAATAACAACCTTGGCGGTGCATTTCCTCCACAGAGAGGACACATTGTACAATTACCCAAACATAAAAAAGGATCTAAACATAAAACAAGCAAAGCAAAATCCAGTGACCGAGACCTTCATTTTTCTAATGTCATAAAAAATTCAAATGCTAAAGATTTTCACGATTCCAAAGAGGAACTTTGGCCCAAAAGAAGACAATCGAAGAAAGATCTGTTAAACAGTTTGAAAGTTCATTCCAAGAAATCGCGTGAGGATGGAAACGGTGCGTTACACTTGACTGATTACTATAGTCAGATGCAAGACGCTTCCAGACCGCCAGTGGTGGCACCTAGGGAGCAAAGTTTACTAAACAGAGTACCAACATCAGAGCGATTAAGTCTCTGCGTTCCCATTACTCCTGATTCTGAAGATGAACTGACGGACAAACTTGAAGGACTCAGCACAAATTCATCATTCACGAGTCAGCTCAGTCCTCAAACAAATGGGACCTCGAGGAACAACGGTAAAGACAAACTCGGTCACGTTATCGTCAATGTAGGAACAGCATCATCGTGGGATTCCACTGTTGAATCTGCTACTTGTGATTCAACAGAAAACAGTCATTTACTTCCAAAGGAATTTAACAGACTCTCACACAATTATACCAAACATACGGATCTTCTCAAGTCAAATTCATTGAAAGTGTTGGCTGGTTCGGATTACATACACAAGAACACTGCTGATGTCACCAAGAAACCAAGGCAACAGAAAAACTTTATGTCATTGGACCTTGTTTCACACACACAGGTGACGTCACCGAATCCAAAGAAACCAATCACAAGTGTGAAACCACTCCCAAAGAACCAAAGCTCACCCAAAAGTCAAAAAGTCTTGCCATTGAAGTCCCAGAAGGCACCGGTTGCCAGAGCCAGGATCATTTCAAAACCCGAACTTTCCTACAATGAAATGGCTGACTCTACCGTTTAGGCGAAGGCTTCATTTTCATTGCACATAAAAATCTCTAATACGTTCTAAAGATATTCGGGTTTTCCCTCAATGGTAGGTTAGGCCATTTAACAAATTTGTTAAATTAGTTAAATGCAATTCAAATTGGTGGTAGTCAATAATGATAATCAATCCAAATAGGCAATGGTAAATTCACTATGGCTAGCTTTTTAGCATTTATTACAAACCATCGTGAATTTACCATTGCCCATTTGGATTAATTATTGTTATCGACTACCACCAATGTGAACTGCATTTAACTAATTGACAAATTTGTTAAATGACCTAACCTAACATTAAGGGAAAACTCAATTATCATGCTATATGTCTTGTAAAAATGCGGATGGGAAGGAAGTGGGACGGGTTTAAAACAACGATCTGAAAACTACATAGTCTGGCTAACAGATTGAAAGAAACAGACAGTTCTTGAAATATTTGATAAATGAATCGACTGTGATAAAAGGAACCTAGATTAGTTCTTTCTATCTGAATGTTGTTATAGTCCAGAATTCTCCTTGTCTTGACCGAGAGTGGAATAGACCTGTCCAGACTCCGTTTCCTATTTTTACGAGCATAAATTATCCCTTGTCTTATTGTTTCGCTGTTTTTTTCGCTTTAAAACACATGAAAAGCAAAAAATTAACTTCTGAAACATGCATTCACACAGGTCGTATTCAAGTGTGCATGCGGACCTAGTGCATGGCAATTTTGTCTGACCTGCTGCCCACAAACATGATTTAACAGTATATCGTTTTGTCCTTTTTTAAAGGTTTATGGGATGTGTAATTACTGGGTAATTAAATGGGGTAGTTTTATAATTTTCTCCC
>JBCAUG010655780.1:0-13859 GCA_038406175.1 Haplosyllis leylae | reverse complement strand
AGGCCATGCCCAAGAGTGTAAAGACAAAGGCATTTGGAAATGTAGTTGCAAACTGGTTATTTATGTAATTAACACAGGGGAAACTGTGTATGAAAAGAACTAACTGATGTAAATAAAAGGACTGTTTGGAAATCTAATTGACTTCTGTTCCTGTTCCTGTCAGAGCATTAACCATCCAGACCAGAGTTGCCATATAAATTAGAGAAGTACTAACTGAAGAAAATCCACTATACAAGTAGCAGAAGGTGCAGCCAAATGGTTGGTAGACTGTTTGTACCAGCAGTGAATGAAATGGTTAGTAGACTGTTTTACCCACCTGCAGATGTACAGTACCAGTATGAGTGGCACAAAAACACTCGCATTGCAGCTACTTATCATCCTTATTTCAGCCAATTTGCAAACCATTTAAGGAGACACCTTCATTAAGATGATTTTCTGAATTACCCCCTTAAGTGCCTTGAATAATGGCTGCTTATTTCACTGAAGCAAACATGCACCAAGACGTTTTTTTTTTATAAATTTAAAATCAACTTCAGAGCCAGTTATAAAAATGAGTAATATTTTACTTGATTGAAATTCGTAATTTAAAAGTGAATGTTCATCACCAAATTTTCATATCACCTGACCTTGTAAAGATTTGAAAGTCTATTGTCAACAATTGTGAGACATTTATTAACCATTGTATGATGCTTTGTAGGTTTTTAAACTAATGCAAATAAGTTTTAAACAAAACAGAGTTTCAAAATTGATCTTGAGTACTTTTTCCATTTACACATTTCTTGAAGAATATCGATTTGGGCTCCTTAAGAAGTTGTTCCTAATGGTACATAATTCTGGTACTGAACACAGTACAATTCAAACCATCATTATTGTAAATTATAATTCCAGTCGACAGGATATAGCCACCATTACCGGGTAAACACACAGATGGTCGAGATAAAGGCAATTTTCATTTTACCTTAAGTGTCCTTAAAGTATTATTTCTTTACTTTAATTTATAACGTTAAGTCCGTGATGTGAAATTTGCATGCTTTGTTTGATTCCTATCAGGTGCATAATATTTAGCCAAATGACGTTTCTACTTTTGCTTTTACTTTGGGTGAGACTTGGTTACAGAAAATGATCAGAAACACAAGTTTACATGTGCGGAATTTTTAACGAGTACAATTTTAAAATATTTTTAAAATTACAAATAACGCTGTGTTAATTAACACTTAGTTGAACATAGGAATTGTTTTCTTTGCGTAAGTAAGAGGAAATGTCAGATGCAAACGCCATAGACACCATTGTAAATTATAATTCGTTAAGATTTACACACTGTGAGTTCATGTGGCCAAGCAAAGGAAAATCTGTTCCTTATTTACAATTTGTATTGCAGTGCAGAAAATGATATTTTTCAATTTCCTGGTATGGTTAAAACCTATTGGGATGACATGTCATGTATGTATCTGTAATTAAAATCAGTTGCGACGACATTTATGTGATATTAATTTAAAACAATGAAGCTACGGAAACTCCACCTATGGGTACTTCCGGTACATGCTCCACGCAGCGAACTCTCGCCTGGAAACATCATAGGCCCGGACACTGATGTTTCTTTATTCCGGTCATGAACAATAGAGTTTTCTCTATCTCACCAATTTAGGCTACGTCGCGTAATTTGATTTAAATGTTGACAACCATTTTAGGCAACCAACTCAGAAAGAAAGAACTAATCATCAGACTTTGAAGAAATCATTACGTATCAGTGAAATAAGAGATTTTTGAAAAAAAATTAGAGGACACAAGTCTTTTTTGAAATCCCTGTATTGGACTTCTGGTGATATCTACAATGGCTTTCCAAGTCAGAGTGGATCCATTGTGTGTTCTCTTTCCTGGACAATTTGATCTATGTACTTGCAGATCATGTGTCCACAAGCTTTGGTGGGAGTTTGAACCAATGACCATCCATGTCGCACACAGCACAGCGCTGTAAACCATTCTCCCACTCCGGCTCGGGCGGAGAAATTAAGGCTCTTCAAACAAACAAGTGTTTTCTTAGAAAGACAAGTTACCCTAAATTTCAAATAGAAAAAAGTTCATTGTAAGGGCCGAAATGACAACAATAGCAATATTGGCATTACAGGCTTCACTACATGAAAATACAAAATCCAGCAACAAAATGTTACCCAGTAAGTATTGGGCCTGGGACTTCAGCCATTTGGATCTAATGCTCTCTTCTCTGAGCTACATGTGTTACTTGGGAGATCCAACTAAATGATTCAAGTGGTGCAGGAACAAAAGACAATGCAAAGAAATACTAAGTAGCACATGCCTCACTAGAGAAAAGGGTATTAGATCTGAATGGCTAAGGTTTCAGGTTAAATGCTCACCGGGGCCACTTTTTATTTTTTTTGTTTTCATGTAGTAAAGCCTCTGATGCCAATATTGCCATTATTGCTAATTCTGCGTGTTTGTGAAAAACTCGAATAGCACACATCTAATGCAATTTTTTCTTTCCATTCCTTTTGCTTGGCCACATAAGCTCATAGTAGATCTATGTCAATTTTTGGGAATGATAGATTTATATTGGAGTCTATGGTGTTTCTTGTTCGTCATTTCCTGACCAATTTTTAATTATTCCACAGTAAGAAGAAACAATGAAGTTACACCTTGACTTTTGCTTTAAAGGCAGCTCGTTAAGTTTTCATCAGGATGAAGTCCAATTGTGAAATCAACCAATAAAATCCGAAAAAGCGCAAATGAGTGTTTCACCACATATAACTTTTAGACCATGAATTAGTTCATGTTGACATTGTTGAAACACTAGGTCTTTCAAATTCAGGATTTCTTGTCCAATTAGATGAATTGGATTACACAAGTACTAAAATCTTGTAGTGTACCATGAAAATTGGCTGACAGCTAAGCAACAGATCCAGGTTCAATCCTCTGGTTTTTATCAACTTAATTCAATAAATTCATCTAATTAAACAAGAATTGTGGAAAAACCTCTTTATTGTCAATGCTATTTCTTTAATTGTAATGTCGGATGAAATAAAATTATTGAGAATATCATAACCTTCAAAAACAATGAAGGGAAGGACTCATGAATACTCCTAAAAAGTGCAAATATTTATGTGTCCAGCACGTAATTAGGCCGCACTGGTGACCTCCAATGTTGACACGAAGCGCGTTAATTAACATGGGAATGTTTTACAGTTTAGTAAAGGATTGTACCAGACCTGACCTGGAGGCAATGGTCGATGTATGCCTTGGACACATATTTTATTGCCATAAAATGTTTACAATCTTGACAAATAGACAGACTAGTTATGATTGATTACGTTGTAAATATTGTTTCACAGATTATGTCACTTTATGTGGATCTGAAATAAATTGTATGAGTCTGGGTCACTGACGAATTGACTGTATATGATAGTAAGACTATCTCAAAGCTTAAACATCAAAATTGTCTGTTTCTCACAGTTCCTACAGTTCTTCACTTAATTCAATGCAGCAAAGCCCTTTCTTCTCAACTTACCTAATGAATTATATAGACCTCTACAGTTAAAACGTGTAGGTTCCATTGCTAACTTCAGGCAGCTATATATTCAGTGTGGTCATTTGAGTTTTTCCTATTTTGAATTCAAAATTAGACTAATTTGACTAGACTTTTCTTTTCAAAAACAAAAAATCCTCTGTCAGTATTTGATTTCACCAACTACGGTTCAGGAATCAGGAGTGATAGCCAACTCTTAGTGGGAGACAGAGAAATATTTTTAATATACTTGACTGGTTCTTCTCAAATTCTTCTCATTTGACAAAATTCAACACAAAATAGTAATAACCCGAATGACACTATCCGGAGGTAATAAAGAAAGTTTCCTATCTATTACAGATTAGATATTCCCTGTTCACAGATTGGATAGTTCCCTGGTCACCATACTTTTTGGAATTTAATTGTGATTCACTGAAGTTGGAGAAACGCATCTGAGGAAAACCATAATGGTTCGCATTCCTTTGTGAAACATGCTTATTAAGTCATTTTTAATATGAAACCTATTGGCATGAAGAGTAAATGACGTCTGTTTAGTATTTTGATTAAATGCTCCTTTACAGATTGCTGTATCCCGAAACTGCATGCCAGATAAATCTATATTGAATGTCATAGTATTTTCATTGAAGCGTTTCCAAAATAAAATAATGACAAATTTATTTTTAGATGAATCAAGGTCATTTTGAAGATTCCTTCAATATTTATGACTTAGTGGTTCATAAGATGGTAAGGTGTTGGGTTGTTACACAAAAGGTCAACCGACCAAAACCTTTTACAACAGAATACTTTTGTTACAGAATACAATGAATTCCTTGAAAGCCATTCAAGAAAAACTCTGTTTTCAAGGTTTCATCTGGTTATGATGGTCATGACAATAAACTTTGAAAAACAAAAGAAGGCAAGCATTTGAAATTTCTCTGGGAGAACCACATGACCATTTCATAGTTACTTTTGATATAATCAACTGATTCAAGAAAATGGACATTGGCACAGCATTACAAACTAAGTGTGCATTTTTCATGAATGAATATAACGTGTACATTTTGAGAAATATATTGGCACAGCAACTGGAATGGGAAAAAATAAGCCTATTTTCAGATGTATAATGTTTAAACTGGGTTAACATTTTGGCTGCTAACCACAAACATATGCATGTATGGTTGAAACAATCTTTTCTTTTTGTGACAGCAGTATTGATGAAGTTATTGCATGTCCACCATTTCTAAAGTACATTTATTCTCCATGTAAAATGTCACCGTATATCTTCCTTTGAATTTTCAGAATCGTCAGAATAAAACTGACCCGGAATTATAAGGCTCATAATTAGGTCAGGTTTGACCTGTAGTCGGTTATTACCTTGACCTCGTTCGACCTTTGACCTCCTGGTGCGTAGTACAGGCTGGTCACAGACAATGACGGAGGCTAAATAAAGCGGTGATGAAAGCCTTTGTTTCACACATGGTGCCACATTTATTACCGTACTTGTTGTATTATACGACCGTGGTTCAACGTGTAATGTTGCAAATGCATTCGAGGTTTTCTGAAGTACAATGTCGTTTGTTTTGTTTTGAATTGATATGTATCAATCTTTTTGTATTTTTTTCCTAAATGAAATATAACTTTTCAAATTTATTTCATCACATAAAACTGAATAAAATAACAAGTACTGAAATCAAACGAAGTCAAAATAATCCGTATGGAGTTTTTTTTTGGAATTTTGTAGGTTATGAATGAATGACTGTTCAGTAAATACTCCTGTTGGATCCTATTGATATCCATACTCTTACAAAAAGTGTTTTCATAAAACTGATAGAACAAATCAACACAAACCCCACATTTGACAAGTCAATAAGTGATTCAGTTGTAAGATAAAGAGGAATACATTTAGTTTTACTCATTTTACAAATGTTACAGACAACCTATCACAACAACAAATCAATTGCACTTTCAGTATTCAATAGACAAGGGTGTCAATTCTGGAGTCAAAGGTTTTTGCAAAATTTAAATCTGGATCTAGCAATCAGTAGTCCACTAGATCCACCAACTAACCTAACCTCCAACTCAAGAAACCTCAAATAAAATCAATATATCGTGCTATTGCATAGGGTGTAGGTGTTTAACCAAGTTGATGGTGGTATTACATGATTAATCTTTTTCACCTGCGTCAGGAGAATGTGAAACTTAGTTTCTTGGTGTGTCCGTCTGTTTGTCTTTTTTTGCGGCAAGATTAGACTTGACAATCGACTTTTCCTATTTTGAATTTAAAATTCATCTAATTCATCTAATTAGATAACAAGAAATAGTGTAATATTTAAAAGACTTTTGTGAGGTTTGAATCATGGATCTACTGATTATCAGTCAGGCTTGCTAACCAGTAAATCAAAGTGTCAACTGTGAATGAGAGACACAGAAAAGTGTACAATAGACTGTTAGTCATGCTTGACTAGTTCTGAGTCAATGAACTTTTCTTTTCATCATGCGACTGTCTTTGGCACACTATGGCCGAAGTTCGACTCCTACCAATGCTTGAAAAAAATAAGTGGGTCAAAATGATTCTGCTGCCATGCTGGTCACTAGCGAATAAGGAGGTGTTACACCAGAGGTGAATCTGAGAAATTCATCACATACAGTGACGAAAGGGTCCATCCCAGAAGTCTGAACCAGGGATACATATGGCTTCGTAAAAAGGATTTATGTCTTCCAAAAACTGTGTAAGAAGGACAAAAAGTTCTTACTTTGTTTCAGATACTTTTAACCTTTATGAAAATGTTCATAGTAATGTTCAAGGTCTTGGCCATACCAAGACCATTACTAAAATTAGGACAATGCATTGTTATGTGGACATATATATTGAGACAGTGGTTGGTCTTCGAATACAGTGTATTCTAGTTTTGTGGTAAACATATATTATTGATATTGACCAGTTGGCACGGTTATCTGCTGGTAATAAATATGGCAACACAGTTTCCCCACACTTTCACGACATTCACTCACTTCATTTCAGGTTTATTGATTTCAGACTCTAAATAAATAATCCACTAGTCCAACTGACGCTTGATGAGTATTTTATCATCGTGAATTATATTCTATTTGCTTTTTTATGATTCATTTTGTTAATGTTTATGAGCCCCGTCATTAGGGAGCTAAGCATTTTGACAAAGCATGTTTAGTTTTGAAAATTCTCACCAGGTGGTGCTTAATACCAGTGTTAAAATTCTCTGAGGCATTTTTCTGAAAAGAGTGGTTCTCAGTCTGAGCAAAAAGTACTTTGTCGGGTTTCGGATAGCTCTCCATATTCTGAAAAGACATTGAAACACATCAGTGCAACAGGAAATAAAATAACCCGAGTCATAACAAACCAAAATAACACGTCCATTTTGGAAAATCTCCCAAACAAAACTTATTATATTAATATTGTGGAAAGATCTATCACGATGTACTAACCGATATTTATGAAATACCCCTAGGGATGAACCGAAGAAAGTTCATCCAGTGTTCAGAAATTTTGAGAATAAACGTTTAAAGCATTTTGAGTTTGATTCACTCACAACAGAGTTTCACCATTGGCGGATCTAGGATTTTCCCGAGGATAGGATGCAAAACCCTATAGGTGAGGGAGCAAGCTATTATTTTTGCCATTTTTTTCTTACAAACTGCAAGAATTTGGACCGAGAAGGGGGCGTGAGTCCCTGGGTCCACTTTGATCCGCCTTTGTTTCCTATAACATCCATTTCAAATATCATATAATTATCACAATTATCAAACTATTTATACTGAAAAAATACAATGTAAAAATGCAATCAAAGAAAAATCCATCTACCCATGGGTGTGGAGTCCTCGTAATGACTCTTTGAAATTGTACTGTACTCTGTATGCCGTACTATCATATAATGTTTGTGGATTTAAAAGCAATCATATGAGAAAATTTCCGTTTTCTGCACTATAAAGAAAAAGTGGGCTCCTTTTCAGTTTTGTCAGATTGATATTACCCTGTAGAGTCTATTGAATGGAACTGATCTATTCTTGTAAATACTGACGTTTTTCTTTCCATTCCCCTTGCACATCCACATGATCTCATACTATGTAAATTTGGAGTAATTATGAAAAATTGCATTGGTCTCTATGGAGTTATTTGTTCACCTGTACAAGGAATATGCAACTACCTCGTCTATTTTAACGTTAAAGTCACCTCAAAATATTATACCACTGGCCAGTTGTCCTTTGTTATTGGCAACAAAATACTAGTGAAAATACAGGATGGTACAAACAAATAGTAGGGGAAATTATTTTACAAAGATAATTAGATTTTTAAACTGTCAACAAATCAAAGTTGTACCATGAGAACCATGTTACTTAAATTCAGAATTTGTAAATTAAATTATAGACTTCAAAGGGAAATTATTATACATTAGTTGCAAGTTGAAAATGACAGGAATTTTAATAATAGACACCGTGGTGTATGAGAGTATGTATTTCTGGCTATGTGGGTAGTCCCGCAGATTATAACCTGCCTCTCGGTTAAGGAAATGAAAACCAGTCGGCGAAAAAGTAAATTGCTTTAAATAACAGTGCAGCAGAAGGGCAAAAGCAAAGAGAGAGACCATACCGAGTCTTGCTTCACAGGGGGCTCGGGTTTTTTAGGAAGTTGCGAGACTCTTTAAGACGTTTTTGGTAGCTTTAAGGGGTCGTTTAGTCGGTTTTAGATACGGTTATTTTGAGGGCCATGGCGGCGGGAGGAGCCCCCGTGAGTGTCTCGCTCCCCGCTTGGGTTCCCTGCATGGCGCCACGGGATCCTGTGCACAACGCCTCCGCCTCCGTGCCTCCATCCCCCGCGGCTAACCACCCCCGTTTGACCCCACTAACTACCTGGCCCTCCGCACATACCCCGGGGGCTTCTTCACGCCTTTTTACTGACTTGAATAAGCTAAAGATGCCTCAAAAGTGACAAATATATTGTGTATTTACAGACAAAGGTATCATATTTACACTTCCAAAAATGGCAAAACATTACATATCTCTGACAAAGGTGTTAATTCATTTCTCTAGTGGAACGACAACCGAAGAGATAGTCATCAGGTAAGGAGATACATCTCTCACTTTTTCAAAAGGGTTCTCCAT
Source organism: Haplosyllis leylae (assembly GCA_038406175.1). Lineage (NCBI taxonomy): Eukaryota > Metazoa > Annelida > Polychaeta > Phyllodocida > Syllidae > Haplosyllis > Haplosyllis leylae. The sequence goes on along the minus strand of JBCAUG010655780.1, from coordinate 5,206 downwards.
GCATAGAAATGTTTAACATATTTATGCTTTCAACTAAACTTACGTATATTAGGTCATAAATACAGATAATAATACCAGGCAAACAGTGAGACAAATTGAAGACAGTTTGAGATTCTTTGTTTTTTTTCCATATACAGTAGATTAGCACTCAGCACCAACAGAAATAGAGTTTTATTCAAAATTATATGTAAGTACAACGTTACCATGACTATGAAACAGAAGGCGGAAGTGACATTTTAGCAGCGCAATGTTGTAAAGTATGAGTCCCAAATAATGATATACGGGACTTTCTAAGAAAAAAATGTGGCATTCCAAAGGGTTGTTAAAATCTCTTTACATATTCTAATGTTCAGTATTTTGATTTGAATGAACGAAAATGAAACACGTGCTGAATTGTGTTGTTATTGTCATTGATCTGGTATTCACAATAATTACGAGAGGGTGGACGATTTGAGGGGTGATCTCAAGCTATGGTCCCGTAGAAGGAACTGCGACGATCGCTATTAACAGATTAAAAAGAGACCCGAACCTTTGTTGTGTCCATTAACTGAACTTAAATGGCCAAATATATCAGTACTCAACCAACCGTTGCTGAAAAGTGGCCCACTTACTCTTCTGTTAAATCTGAATGAAATAGAAATATCATGCTGTGTTCACAGAATTTTCTGGTTGAGCCATATTTTCCAAACGATCACTGACAAATGAGAACCCCACAGACATCAATGAAACTTACAATTCCCAAAAATATACATACTACAAACTTATGTGGCCAAGCAATATGGAATGAAAAAATGTCATTATTCACAGGAATAGATGACTGAACAGAAGCCTACCCTTTTACATTGCATTATGGAAAATAGAAAATTTGAAAGTCTTCTTAGATGATTCTACTACTGTAAAAACACAGCCGAACCAAAATAAACCTAAACAATTGACTAGAATTTAAAATTAACCTACTACATCTGTAGAGATTAAACGTTTCAACATGATATAGATTGACGAAAATTTCAGATACCTAGACATGAGAAGTAAAAGTTACAAAAGAAGTCAGAGCAATATCGAGAAATCACTTGAGTAAAAATTACTTAAAAGCAGACAAAATGACCGTTGCAAAGTGTATTTTATCTTAAAGCGTTATGGTATTTTTTTAAACTGTTTGCAGGACGAACTTACAATATGGCTGTGAGTTTATTTGTTTGTTTGTTTATTTTTTGTTACCACGAAGCTGTTCACAATTTTCATTTTGGAACTTTGATTTAAAATTTTAGCATAATATGCAGCAAGAAGGGGACAGATTTCAATATCAAAATGTGTTTTCTGTTCTTCATGTAAAACATCTGAATATTGCAGCACCATGCAAAAACATGCAAGAAGCATGTATAATACAAGAAAACCTTTCAATGATAAATCATTGTAATAAAATATAATGACATGCTAAGTAGGTTCATTCTCTCATTGAAGCAATGAAATCAATAATAATTGAACATCATTGTTTAAATTAAAGCATTTTATCCAAGCTTAATTTTCTTATTAGACAAACACAATAAAAAATTTATCACCACCATTATGTTTAAATATAGGTGGGACAGAAATCCTTTAATCTAATGTTCCATTAACCGTGGATGGAAAAATTCTACCTTCAACATTTTACCAGGGGCCTATATTTGATGTATTAGTCCCAATGTAGTCAAAGATCTGTTTGAGATTGATACCCTAGACCTGGGCAAAAAAGAGACCACACGTCTCAGCCAGTGTGAAAAGCCTAATCGAGTTTTTCCTAAATAGAGATGCATTCTGTAGATTCTACAGAATCACGAGAAAACAAAAAAACCGGTAGCAAAATGTTTCCCCCAGCAGGGTTGGAACCCAGGCACTGAATTTCCTCTGACTTTCATGTCTTGCATGCTACCACTGAGCTAATCCCCCTGTCTGCCAGAAGCCTCAGCCCTTTAGATCCTTATGTAGTCATGCTCTATTGATTCAAGTCCTACACAAGGATCCAAAGGGCTGAGGCTTCCAGCAGATAGGGGAAATAGCTCAGTGGTAGCATGCAAGATATGAAAGTCAGAGGAAAGTCAATGCCTGGGTTCCAACCCTGCTGAGGGTAATATTTTTCTGCTGGTTTATTTTTTTGTTTTCTCGTGATTCTGTAGAATCTACGGAATACATTTCTATTTAGGGAAAACTCGATTGTTTGATGTCAATTGGTCGATAATTCCCTCTAATGTGATAGGCTCCCTGATCAATGAACTGTTGGCTTTACATCTCACTGGTACCAACACAGCAAAGGAAAAATTCAATAGGCCCTCACTCATTCTATAATTCTACTTCAATTTAAACTGCTAAATGCTGCAAAATGGACCTTTAGCATTCAACAACTCTATTGCATGGGAGGTGCTAAGGGAAATAATATTCTATATTATGTGTAAGGATATGAAAATAGAACTACTCCTGCAGGAAAAATAATGGTTTCACTAAATTATTATATATTGATATGTACATTTTCATTTTGTATCTAGAAAGGCAAGGATAGGTTTTCTTGGCAGAAAATTCAGAAACTCTACTACCAAATATCTGATAATTAATGAGTGCCGGGAAAAAAAGCTATTGTAAGTTTGATGATTGATCACCTGGTTCGAGCATAATGTTTTTAAGTCAAAGAGCTAACCTCAAGATGGTGCCTGATCCAATTTGTGGCTTTGTCTGTGCAAAGTAGTTGAAAGGCAGTGGGTTCTACTCCCACAAAGGTTTTTACAATCATATAATAGTGTTACAATGAAGAAATAAAGTAACTGACCCAGATTAGTTAATACCTTCATCATTTTATTACTTATGAGATATTATTCAAGAGAAGTTCTGGGTGTCAGCAAACATTGTAGGTCATAAACTCCAAAGGAAGATAAGGTGACAAGAAAAGTAAGAAAACCACATTAACAAAGAAAAAACTAATTCAAGTTTTACTTTGCTCTTGCCAGAAGTGTTCATATTTCTTTCATGTTGTATTTGTGACAATGATCACACCAATTATGAATGCAAATAATATCAATTTGTTTCTATAAGAATTAATTTACTTCATTTTTAGTCCGTTGCATAATTAAAGTATCATATGATCCCATCAATATCTTGAGATACTCTACTTGCTGTTGGTAATTGTACTGCGTACAGGCAACAGAATATACCATCCTGAGTCTAAATCCCAGAAGTTGAAAATTTCAGTGATCGAGAAAAAGGGATTGTGTTCTCCCGAAAATTAAAAGCGAGCAAAGCCAAGAATTTTACACAACCAACTCCACGTTTTATGAGATTAGTGATAAAAATTACTGTAAACTTATATCTGAAAGTTTGTACTTAATGAATGTAACTGACAGCTTGAATCCGAAAAAAACCAAAAATGTAAATCACAGACCACATATCAATACACAACTGACCACTTGTTTGGCCTTCCAGCACTTAGAATCTAAAGCGTCAAGGCTCATTCACACTGTGCGATTTTTTTCTGATTGCGACTGAAATTCTTCTTATTACAACAAATGGGTTGTACAAGACTCAATGGAAGTGTTCACACTATGTGACTGCAACAGCATAACCATCTCCTGTACAGTTCATCATCAGCCATAACAAATCGCAGTCGCAATTAGAAAAAATCGCACAGTATGAGGGAACCCTAATAGTTTCTTTTTACTTACACTGGTGCCTTTCTGTGGTATTCAGACGGTTCTTGTCGTTGGGATGTTCTGTCACAAACAATTGACAATTTACCGTACATAATATCAATAGACAAAATGCAAATAATGATATAACATCGAGTAGTCACTAAGATCTGAAGAATTATTAATAGATAGCATCTAACCTGAAGGTCTATGACTTGCCTTGTTCAAGGCAACAAGTTGACCATAACATGCCAAATGTAAACATTTCTGTATTTCAATCATTTTCAGGAAAAATGACTGAAAGGAAAGGAAACATTTTCAAGGGGAAAAAGAGAAAATGAAATATTTGAATTCATGGAACATTTCTAGTTGTGTAGATCTATGTGGTTTTTTTAATGTTTTTGGTCAATTTTCTTCCGATTTTCCTTTTCCTTCCGCTTTCTCTACAAGAGAAAATAAATGACCCAGAATTCAAGCATTCAGGACAAGTTTGTACATTGTTCATTTAATCTCCAGTATCTTTCATTTTAACTGTTTTTTTACTAATAAATTTTAGACCAATTGGTCCAATTCATCTGATGGAGATTTTTGACTTTTATGGTTAGTCACTATTATATTTTACAATTTGATAGTAAGAAGGGGTTTCTATTAATGTCATCCAACTTATTTTCAGATTTTCAGACTTAATGCAATATCATTTATGTTTTTGCCCAAATAGACAGTCAGAGCAATTTGACAGTTAACATCAGTGAGTTAGTGAGGTCACTATTAAATCATATAGATCAATTGGTCCTCAACATAATTATATACACATAATAACTTAACTAATTTCTAACTAAAATGATGAGATTACTTAAATGAATCAAACCACATGAAGAGAATTCTCTTGCATTTTGCTAAGATTGCAAAAATATATTTAAATTGCAATAAATTTGAAAAATGCATCTGACACATGACTCAATTTTTTTTCAAATGCCATAGAATTAATTAAATATTCATTATGTAAAACATTATGTAAAATACAATAACAGGTATACTTTGACTTTTCTTTGATGACAATGCATGCTTGTGTTGCTCCAAGCAGCTTGGTTAGACACAGATAAAATTAATGGTACAAGGTGGTGCAATATGATAATTCAAACTCACCTGGTTTTCTTTTAGGCAAAAACTTTGTTTATCCTTGAAAATATGTTACATTTCGTCATAATGCGAAGTAATGAAAAGTAAGCCATTAGCAAATAAAATTTTGCCGCATTTGTCAGATATTTATGGTTCTCCCACAGATCTGTCAGTTAATCTTTGTTCTCTGTTTTTATTAGACCCACGTTTTATCTTTGTGTTGAACTAGATAATATATTCATATATTACTTAATTATTATTGTTCAGAAGTCTGGATTTTTTTGTGCGTAGTGGCATGACAATTAGTTGTCAGAAAACAATAACAAACACAAAATCAACAGCCTGCCTGTTCTATTACCCTACTTTTTAGCAGAGCTGTTGTAAACAGCTGGGCTATTTAAATGGAAATATTTTTTGGTGAAATCTCCAAGATTCTC
>JBCAUG010655669.1:0-13859 GCA_038406175.1 Haplosyllis leylae | reverse complement strand
CACATGTGACCAAAAAGTCATGTGACCAAAGGGAAAGCTTCCCATTGGATCCAACGTTCTGTACGATCCTCACACTCGAGATCTATATTACGGTCATATAAATGGGGCTAAGTCACATTGTCGATGTGGTCGATAAATAAATAGATCAGGAGTTTACATGTACATGTGTGTGGTGTTTTGAGCGTTGTTCTGAACATAATTGTTGATTGATGAACTATGACGTCTTATATGAATTACTATAGATGAGCTGTATATTTCCGACTGGCCTTTAGAACGAAGTTAATGATCTGGGAGCGAGCACCAGCCGTTTTAATATCCAAAATGGCCGCGATGGAATATGATGGAGCTCAGCCGCTGCAGCATTATTTTGCAGTGGAAAATCTGGTAATGAGGTTTGTTAAAGTTAACCATAGAAACAATATAGGTCTAGTTATAATTAGAAAGATAGTGTATGACATAGATCTAATTTCCACCGCCTTTTTTAGTCACCATCTTTTTCTTGTACTTTTGAAAATGTAGATCTAGAGAACAGCTATCGATACAACTGTAGTAACAATTAAAGGACAAATTATACACCATGGCGACCAGAGCAGCAACATGTAAGTACAGTCAATCAACAGAAATATATTCTATTTCTTTTGAAAATAACTAAAAGCGTTTCCGAGGGGTAATCTCAAAATAAAATGTGTGAGTTTTTTCGTTACAGTTACTGCCAAGATCCGCAACTTGAAGGACTATCATTATCGCATGATCAATTCAGTGTCGCCTATGCCATCGGGAGTTGACATTGCGAACACACTCAAATATTTTTCGCAGTCACTGCTACAGTAAGGTTTAGTTGTATATTTACCTACCATGTTCATAAGAGTGTTTACACGTAGCGTTTTTTCAGCCCGTTACAATTTAGTAATGAAGCAGCGTTTTTTGTTTAGCATTGTGTACAGAATGGGCCAGTCACCCATTCTGTTCCTTATTATTCACACCGTCACCATTGACACAATGATAAACAAGAAACGTTTCGTTGTTTAAAAAAAAAAACATTACTTCACAGGGGGAGGGGAGGTACCATGGTCCAGGTCATCCTGTACAAGGGAGGTAGGGTGGGAGGTAACCCAAATTGAGGTAACACTACCCACTCCCTGTCTGGGTCTGCTCTTGTATGATAAGGACGGGGAGCCGTGGTCGGCATTGCCTTGTAATGCTAATGGGAGTCTGTCTTGTTAATATTTAGTCCATATGCAACCACTACGAATCTAATTTATTATGCCATTGGCTGTTTCAGGGTACTAAAAGATGTACCAATTATACCATCAGAAAGTTACGGCCCACGACAGAGAGACAGCATTCGTCTATCCGTCTTTCCAAACTTAAATTATTCTGGTTTGTACGAGAGTGTGATGAACATTATTGACGTTGTCCCCATGGTGCAACATGGACAGGCTGGTAAGTTTAATAATGTTCTCAAAATTAATGATTCAGTGGATCCTTTCTAGCACAGGTTGAGGTTGAGATTTCAACTGTAGTAATTTTTCAAATGCGTTGTATATTTTAGCACTCGGAGAAGCAATACTAAATGTAATAGGATGTTTGGTACCATTTCTCGAGTACGATTTACTGGATACACTGCCACTAACAGTGGCGGGCACACTGGCAGTCTTTCCTAGAAAACTTCAAAAAGACATCGTTGACTTACTTTGTACACATTTGCTTCCGGTAACCTTGGGTAAGCTTTGATCTTTGACCAATAATTATGTTTCCAAGTAGGGTGTGCATTTTTAAGCTCATTTCAACATTTACTTCCAAAGTTTTACTATCAAATATCCGTAATCAAAGTCTCTTTGAATCAGTGTAACCTGACAAAATTGATGAGTTAATATTTTGAAATGGCATTAAGAAAGTATTTGTATGAATGCCAAATATTTTGATAATGAATTATTTTTCCTATTTTTGCCCCACAGGTTATGCTGGTATGAACGACAATCCGACGTACGCAACGGACTCGACAGCTTCAGTAATTATGATGACTTTTCAGCATTGTGAAAACGGGGGTAAGGTATCTCGGTTGGTGATATGATTTCATGTGCATTCCAGTCATTGGGAAAGAATTAATGAATAATATCTTCACATTTTACGTTAATTTTCACAGCTTATCATTCTCAAGTGTTGGAGTGCGTAATGAGTATGAAGAAAAATACTTTCAAGGTAGGTTTAAAGAAGTTATCAAGAAAGATTTATAGGCTCGAAAAAAACCATTGAGCGATATTGTAGTTGCCGAGGTTTATCTTTGGTATTTTTTTATTACACACAGGATTTGTTGAGTGTCATCGCTTATGGACCCCCGTCTTCCCGCGCTCCAGCAGTTCATCACCTTTTTCACTATTGGCCGCAGCTGAATCCTGCACACAGCGACAGAAGAGGAATTCACTACAAATATACAGGTTAGTGAGGTGGAATGAGCAAAGTTTGTATTTACTTCAAACTATCAAGAGAGTAAAATCCGGATTTTTTTTTCATTTCTCACATCTTCAAATTGCAAGGGAGACTTAGCGGTGTTCTTACGGTTAGAATATAAGTCGTATGACTGAAGTGAAACACCTGAATCACTTCTGGTCAGTCATCTGTTGAAAATAATATACACTAAAACGTCATCATCATTTTATTATTGTTGTACATCGTCAAGTTCCTATGTAAAGACCGTCCTCCTGAGAACATTTAAAAAATAAAACGATCATGAGAGATTTATTACCTCAAATTCCTCTGATAGTAAAACTTTCCATAAATGTAGGTTTCATTTCCCAAAAATATTGGGTACGCATTAACATGTGTACCGTAGTTTTCAGTTTAATTACATATCAGTAGATCTAAATGATATAGAACCAAATCCTTATTTCCCTGAACTACAGACTTAGCAAGAACACCAAAAGGTAAAATGGTTGATTAGTTCTGCTGATGGCAAATAAATTCCCAAAATGGTAAAGATTTTTGGCATAAAGATTCGCCCTAATGATGTCATTGCTGTCTGAAGAGTATATTTATCTTGAAGCACATTCCAAAATCTGGGCTTTGAGAAATTATACCTTTTATTCGCTTTGGTTTGCGAATCAGTTACCAGTTGAAATCTCACAAATGAAGTTCCAAAGTTTTTTCTCCGTACCAGTGAATGGGAATTTATTTGTCATTGGCTTATACGGTACTCGTGTAGAACCCATTATACTGCATGTAATAAATACGTTTACGTTTTACCAGGATTTCACTTCATCGGTAAGACCCACAATGTTCGTCGATGGACTTTCATTTTCTCCATTTGCACCATTAGCCACGTCCTCCGCATAAGTTGTCATTTTTATACTCACACCCATCTTATATAGTGATAAATTTAGATATGTCATAAGGAAACTTATCGGTGTGCAATGACAAATTTATATCAGCACTATATAAGACTTTCTCTTGATTGATTTACTCAGAGTTACCCATTTGCTTTGCACAAAATACTTAACGGATTAATGAGTAGAATGTCATACGAACACTTGATTTCTAATCTTAAAATGCTTCGTACATTTATTGACCTAAGCTTCAACCCAGTTAAGCCTGCAATACAACTTCATGGTATCCAATAAAATTACTTCCAAGGAAAGAAGGCCATTTAGGGTTTTGTTTTGGAGAGAATTAAATCTCTTCCCCAAGATATTGGTGATATGAGAATAACATGAACTTGATCATGCTTTTTTGACACTGCTTAAAGTCCTACAATTTTTTCTTGTCCATGTCCTAAACGTTTTGAAATGATTTGAAACAGCGTCACAGTTTCATTGCGTTGACGTTACCTTGTGTAATCATTGTCTTGTTTCTTTATTTAACTTCATGTCATCTAAATTATTTCAAAATTATTACTGCTTTATGGTGCGTCAATCACGTTATATGAATGAAAACTATTTGCTAGAATGCGAGTTTAGTATGTTTTTGCTACTAAATGTTGAATTTCCACATTCACTATTCCTGCTTCATTCAAAGTTTCTAAATCAAAAATGATTCAACTTACTAACCAAGATAGTGATTTTCGCTTTTATTTCACATGAGCCTACTGATTGTGGGTCGATTTCTACATCTTTATCACCATTTAACATTATCACCTGTTAGGCGATTAACATGTTGTAGACATTTAAATTCATTAAGAATATATCTATAGACATCTGTGTTTTCTCATTTCTGTTGTTGTTTCATGTCGCTTAATCAAAATAGGAAAGATCAATAGAAAGCATAAATTGGTGAAATTGCGGTATGTTTTTCTTCATGATTGTCTTAAGTTTCTTCAGTTTCATACTTTACTGCTATGCTCTTATAACGTTTTACAGTAGTACACTGAGTAAAGTATTACTGGGGCATTATTTCCTTGTTCATCCAAATTTTTATTCAGTGATGCCAAAAACATAAGACTCATTTCTAAAACACGAGACAGAAAATACAGTGAAAATTAATTAAAGCAAAAAATGTTTGTGATGTGACGTCTTCTTTGTTTCTATTTGTCACTTTCTTGTCACATACTTACTGTATATAGTTCAACCACAATGCTAGTATTTTCTTAAAGTCATTATTCTATATTCCAACATCACTTTTTGCTGTAGCATGGACACCAGTAAACTGTCAAAGGGAGTCTTGTCCTAATGCTGGAAATGTGAAGGCTGTAAAGGTGAGAAGACACCTCTGCAAAAATATACCATCATTATGTTTTGTTTTATTATTCTTGTTTGAAAACGTTATAACTTCATTACGTACGTTTTTTTTCATGACAGATGTGTCTTGATCCAGCACTGGCAATACAATGTGGAGACAAACCACCTCCTTTGTATGTGTGCGTTGATTGTGTGGACCAGTTGCGTCGAGAACATGCGCAGTTTCTCGTAGATTTGTTACGTCCGTTGGAAAAGGTGTCTCTTATTTGTGAAAATAAGGTAAACGCATACTACATTCCTTCCGATTTTATGCACGTCCTTATACTATGCCCATTGTCTGTTGGTACTGACACCCTGTTCTCGGGCTTTGATGTCATTTACAAATATTCCCTGTACATCTTGGACCAAAACATTTATAATTTGCAAACTGGAAAATTGAAGCACTTGAATAGATATGACAGATAATATATTTTGTCTATTTTCTTTTCAGAACTGTACTTCGCCGAAAAACCAGGCTATCAGCACGTGTTTTTCTATTGAGTGCGCAAGTTTTAATGGCTACCGTCCGATAAGATATTGCGGGACATGTCACCAGAACCGCCACAATTCCCCGCCTGGCTCTGATCATGTGTTCCATCTGACTATTGCGGATGTTTGGTCTTGTGAACCAGATCTTCAAACTTTTTTGGTGGAGGCCATAGTTGCGTATGTAATAAGCATAAATATTGTGAAGTATTTTCAATGCTGAGAGGAACGTGCTGGCAGTGAGGGGAAGGAATGTTTATATTAAGTTTAACAGGGATGTTTTATCAATTCATACATAATATTCGAAACCAATTGAACACAAATGTAGATTACTGAAGGAAGCTCAGCCGATGGAAGAGAAAAGAATTGTAGAAATGGGGGAAGAAAGATCTCGCCATCAACATTTTGAGGAAGACGAAGACGAAGAAGGGGAAGAATCTGAGGAGCACAAACTGCAAAGTAGATATGGAATATGGTTAATGGTAGAATTGTGTAAGCCAAAAGAAGACGTCCCAATTGTAAGTAGGCCACAAATAGAAATATCCAATTTCCATAATTTAACGATAAATACAGTCAACGTACTTTCTTTGATGTGGTGATATTTTTATCATTCAGGAAATCTTGGGACGGCTTTTGGCTATGTTATTTCAGTGGTTTGATGCTACTGCGTATTTGCCAGATGGTACGTTGTATGTTGTAAGAATATATAGCGTGGATGATTTCCACCTTCGGTTCAATGCTGATTTAGAATAAGACGCTTTTCATCAGATCCTATTCTCAGTGTCATGCTGAACTTAGTGCAGTGATTGTATGTTTGCAGATAACGTTGGTAATGCACTCGAAAGACTGAAACCACAGGTAAAGTATGCAAAAACTTCATGATTGTGAAATCACGTATTAAAATGAAAACTCTCCACATAGAAGTTCAGTGACGCAGTTTCATGGGTTTAACATGATTTCTTTTGCAGTATTTGTACAAGTGGCTGCAGCTGGTGAGTAAATCTCATTTTGAAGTGATGGTGTCCTGCTTGTTGCCTCATCCTTTTGAGTACGCGAGAGTCGGAGGCCATTGGTAAGTTCCCATCAAAGCGGAGAATTGTTAATTTATTATAGTAGCAGAAGTTATTTTTAACCACATAGCTTAACCGTTCATCAGATGTGTGAGCTCAGCAGCTCATTAATGTATTTGTGGCTAGATTAATTAAATTATTAGACCCATTGCACTTGTTTTCCAGGGATACATTGTCAAGCAGAACAAGCCAAATCAAAGAAGGTCTGAACAGAATGTTTTGCCTTGTTCCGTATGACATCATTACGTATGAAGTGAGTGAACAATGAAACATTATCACATTGATAGTATTCCAAATTACTTATGCCAAAAACATCGTTTACAGAAGTAAACGATCAAGTGTCGTTGTAGGTTTGGAATTACGTGATGCCTTTCTGGCTTGAAGCGATTAGAACAGAGGTTCCCATAGATGAAAGACATGAACTGAAAGTGCTACTGAGGTAAATTTGAGTAACTGCACAAACACATATGTCATTACAAAGGAAATTATTTTTCCCGAAGTGCAAGCTGACATTGTATATTTCAGCAAATCGTTCGATACCGAAATGTGCCCCCTCCCGTTTGCTGTGGACAAAATGTACCACTTTGTTCTGGAAAGGTTTGATGGAACAACGGCGGCGGTTCAAGATCAAAATCTACAGTGGCTGCAGGTTTGTTCTCAAGATCTGTTTCTATTGATGTATTTTAGTTAATGCTTGTCAAATGTCACAAAAACGTTAATTATTTATTCCCTTGCAGATATTAACATCGCTAGATATCTGGATTCCTGAGAACATATTGATGAACATGTTCAAGACAGGCGTCAAATCCTTGGCCAATCCACAGCCCATGATAGACGCACCACCCCCACAGTTACAGCAATCAACACAACCCAATGTACCACCGGATTACTTTCCTCCTGGTATGTGTTTTAATGTTAAATACTATTTATTTGTTGTCGAGAGGACGAATTTCGTCCCATCTCTTTTCTAATGTTTCGTTTATTGCTCTTTGCTAGGTTCTCCACTTTCTCCAAGTCAGTTTGCAGAGGTGTTTCAATTTGGACCAGGTTACACTGAGCCACCAGAAGAAGATGTCAGTGATGTCACTAATCTGAATTGTATGATACTTATGCTGGATCTCATTATTATGCAGGTAATAATAGAGTACTATTTTTAATTTTTTGGGTTGTTTGGGGTGCAAAAGTGTTAGCTGGTTTGTCATCCGTACAATTGTCAAAATACATTCTTTCATTAGGTACAACTTCAGGAGATAAGACCACATCAAGGACTTTTAAATCCACTCAACAAGGAAGTCATGAGTCTTTTAACAGATATGTTGTCTGCAGAATGGGAAGGAACTCACTCTTGCGACACTGAGGAAGACATTGTTGAATGTCGATTTTGTGAATTGTCATCTCTCTGGCATCAACTAGCTGCAAAACTTATGGAATGGATGGCGCCTGAGCAAGAGCTTAAAATACCAGAAAAAGACCTGCCAAAGATAGAAGATATACAGCATAGAAAATTTACAGACAAGGGAAAAGGTAAGTAACCACAAGGCAGTTCGACAACGAACTGTAGGTCGTTGTATGGGCAATTACCTTTTTTTACACGGTATGTTTTGTGTTTGCATTCTAGCTCGGAAATCAGTTCCTGAAGTGGAAGAAGAAGACTTAGATGAGACCGAGAAACAGTTTAAGATACATTCTTTACCATCACATCTTCAACTGTTGCATGCACTGTTGCAGGTACGTGACATTTCTGGCTTGTATATTGCATGTAATGCAATGTATTTGACAAAAGTACAGCTATTGTGGTACATTCACACTGCCCGAGACAGATACCGAGTCCTATTAAATTGGCTAACATACAATTGTACCAAGTTGTCCACACTGCACCGAGACGTCGTCACTGATGCCGTTGGCTACTTTTAGCCATTTAATCAGTCTCGGTCTCGGTGTCAGACAGTGTAAATTCACTATGAGGGATTGTATTGAAGTACAACAAAATGTTTGGTCCAAGTAAATATTTTGAATCCACAGACCTTAGAAGACGAATGTGACTCAGATGCGCTCTTTTTCTTGCTGAAAACAATGAAGCTATTGTGTCTTCATGGCGAATGCCTTAATTACACACAGAAGGAACACCGACCATTTCTGAAGCACTGTTTGGCAAAGAGAATGATTCCAAAGTATGTATGAGCACTTATGCATGGTACATTTCCAGAATTTGTCGACACGAAGCTCGTGAGAGAGAACATTTACAATATTTTTTGTATACTTGGGGTGTTGGGTTGGGAAGAAGTAGGGGGTTGTCTCATCTGACAGCCTGTAAACAGTAAAATCTCTGAATCTCTGCACACGATTTACTTGCCTTGACTAGATAAGATATACCTGTACTGGATTTCTTTCGTTATTTTAGCTTATGGAAGTTACTACAAGCAGAACATTCACAAATAGCAATGCAATGCGTACCTCTCTTACTGCATTGTTTAACGTTACCCACTGGAGCTGATCTACTGTGGAAGCTAGTTGAAGACGATTTTAACAATGACGATTGGAGGGCCAGATTCTCTGCTGGTGAGTTTGAAGCTCTGGTAACTTAACACTACATTCTATATCTGTACAGTTTCTATTCAAGATGAAGCAATAACAAAAATAATAAATATGTATTTTTCTTAAGTTGAAAAGGTAACGGTGTTGGCTCGGCTGCTGAAAATTAAAAGTATTCACAACAACCAAGTGATAATGACTGGCCTTGCACATGCATTCTGTTACCTCATCGGCTGCCTAAATGATACAAACACTTCAATCGTAGAAAGAACGACAATATACTTAGAAACTATCAAACAGTCTGCTTTGAGGGTATCTTAAATTTTGTTACGTGGAAAAATTCATTGGGATTCTGCATTATAGACACCACTAACAACCTGAATTGTTAGTTAAAACAGCTACTGTTTTGCAGTGTATGTGCCAGTGTATGGAGTTCCAGTTTGATTCAGTGATCAGCGACCGCACTCTCATCTTACAAAGACTTCTTCTCCTGCAACGGGTTCTCAAAGATGAAGAAATTTTCAGCTGGCATTTCTTCCTGAATAGGTTTGATGCATTGTGTTTGGAAGCTCAACTAGATCTGGAAAGTTCAGGAGATATCCCAGGTGGACTCACAGGTTGATATTTGTCTCACATTTCTGTTAGGAGTAGTACTTTTGTTGAGTGCATTGGGCTACAAGGTCAGGGTAATCCAAGGCAAACTGCTGACACAATAATGAATGTGCTTTAGTACATGACAAAGTAATTTGTACTAATATGCATCACTTGTTGTAATCAGTACATATTTTCATACATGGAAGTTATCTACATGTATTAAAACTTCATTGCTTTGCTTAATAGATTGAAATGTTGCCTCAACAAGCTTGCATCACATATTTATTAAAAATGGCATTCTATTTTGAGTCTTTCGGGAACGTTTTTTTGACTTTTTCTGATACGATTGTATTCGTGTTGGAAGGACTTGTAACATATTTACATTTCATACCAGCATGAACCACTCAAAGTAGAATTGAGACTTTTATTTTATGCAAAGCTGTGCTTGAACAATGTCAACTTGTTTACAAACATTTTCGGTAAACAAGTTGGCGTTCAAATTTTTTGCGTCACAAATATGTTCAGTTCTGCATTTCATGCAAAATTTGCAGATCTAGCCAGCAGTGATCGTCAAAGTGAACACTTTTTGAAGAAAATTAACAGAGCGCGCTTTGCGCTTGCACGGACGGATAGCATACGTTCAGTGAGCGGCAGCATTTTTGCAAAGCCGCCATATCGACGGGCTGCTTCTGTACCCATGCATTTGGTGACGAGAACACAACCCCCAATGAAAGGTATTTATTGTTATTTTCACGCTTTGCTTTGTGTTGTATCAAGTACCTTTTCCAACACGCGTTCTACTGGGTGATTTGTGAAATACAATGCGGTTAAATAGCATTATTTGAATAGCTTTGCCAGACTCCTTTCAACTTCCAAGTGATTCGAAAATAATGTTTATCCAAATGAACATTTGCTGGTACTTCCGTTTGAAACAGGATTTCCTCTCTGTTAAGGAATTTCTTGTCTTCAATACCATTCCTTGTAGTCATAATATATTTCTGATCACGCTGACTTCTGCACGAAATTTTCGTCGGAAATGCACTTTGGAGAAGAAACATTGACCTTGAAATCAATGTGAGAAACACTGATAGGTGTCCCCTGAACCAGAAATCACAAAATGTAAATGGTGGTTACAGTAAAAAATTAATAGGCTCTTTTTTAATATGTATATTTCCAAAATTAACTGTTTTCAGACAAATTTAGCCTCAGATTGGCACAATGCAACATTACCACCAGTGTCAGCAAAAGTTATGACATGAGGAGAGTAAAACTAGCAATAACTCAAAGTAGCAATTTCCCTGTGATCATAATGAAATACAGTATGGCATTCGCGACCTTTCTATCATAAGCATAAAGCATGTAGCATAAAGAAGCTTATTGCCTTATTTGTTCTTTTCTCTGGACAATATATAACCCAGTTTTTGAAGTGCACATTGAATATAGCTGCAGTTGTCAATTTCTTTGCAGCTTTATGTAACTTTGGCTAAATGTAATGTTTTCATTAAAGTTATGCGTTATTCATGCTTACTATATGTTTAAATCATGTGATAGTTCGGCTGTTCGAAAAGAGAACGCGCGTTAAAAAAAAGAACAAAACCATTTAATTTATAACATTGTTTTACTATTTTCTGAATTTCTCAAGAAAAGAGCCACAAGATCAACAGTATAAAGCACCTGAAACCTTTATTAGAGTGCTTAACGCACAAAGGTAACGGTAGGCACAAATGAATAAAACATGAGGATAGATTAGATATTTCTGCTTCAAGCTAATATCGCCCTTTGCTGTTCATTAACTTCCAAGAACCGCTAACATATTATTAAACATTTATTTTATTTCAGTTCGTCATTTTACTTAGTTGATATTTTGATGAACTCTGAACATAATGAACATTGCAGTAAATTATTGTCGAATTTCTATTGTTTAAGTTTTGGAGGTTTCACCGATTGATAAATATTGTAATTTAAATACATAAATTGACAGTTATATCCATTTCTTTCTAGGAAAACCCCAAACTTTACTTGTACCAGGTACAGTAAACATAAACGTGTATTTTGAGCAGCTTCATACTATTTTTGGTTTCAGTGACAATTTTGATTTGGCTGCACACAAATGCACAAGAATCTCTCAACCTTTTTAAGACTGCTAATTTGTTCCAATATTATTTTGAAAACCTCTATTTGAATGGCAAATATTTAGTACTATTTGACTTCGAGAATCGGTTCTAGATGGTTTAAAGCTTTTGGGACTGTGCAAGATTCATTTTAGACTGATGAGTAATTTAAGTTATTAAGTAAATCTTTTGAGGCTTGTGTTTCGTATTATTTGCTGTAGTATTTTACTCTGAAACACAAACTTTAAAAAGGCAATACAAGACTTAATCCGGCAAAGAGCAGTAATGTAAAATAGTTTTTCCTTTTTAACAATTTTTTTCTTCTGGAATGCAAGTTTGACACAACTAAATCATATTTACAGTTCTTCAGTTTTTGCGTTGCACAGTTTGATTTTTTAACCTATTCACTCTTGGTACCGTTTCAATTTTATTGCCTGTGTGTCAGTGTTGGTTCGTTCCACTGACAACTCAATGCACCTTTTTCTTTTTTAACATTACTAACAAAATCTAATTTTGTGAAACGCCAACATAGAACGTAGTAGCTGCCTTTACCTAACATTCCACATGCAAGGAAATTTTCATTAACAATATGAACGGTTTTTGCACAAAGAATTTTGTGAAGATGCGAATAAAATATGTAAGTGACATAGGCAGTGTGATAGGACAACGAAACTCACAGTACAACCTCAATTTTACGGTCGTATCTTACGAGGCCTTCTCAGGCAGTTGCTTTATTTCTGTGGCATTTAGTTCTCCATTATTTTCCCAGGCAGTAAAAAAGCCATATTGGCCAGATTCTGCGTCCCAGCCAGTCCAACATTGGCTCGTAATTGACAACTTTACTGAAGAAATTCCCCGTACTTGTCTCTTCGTATTCAGTGTGATTGTTTGTTCCGGCATTACAGATTAAGATAGAAATGCTTTTGATTTTAATGTTTTCTTTTGGAGAGAATGTATCGTCAAAAGGGATCTGATCATCTTCCAAACTTTACAAAATGGGCCTCAAGCTCCGAGGTTTTACTGTGCATTTACGGAAAATAGTTCCATGACTGCTTTCTGAAGTAAACATATCCCGTGTCTTCATATGTGGATGATATTACTGTGAAGATTTACTAGTTTTCACTAGATCGCTAAAATTTTGTTTCTGTTTTCTTTTCAAGACAAGGACAAACCGTATCCTAGACAACAATCCGCTCCTTCTTTCGGACGAAGAGACCCAAGGGGATCAAGATTTGGCCTGGGAATGTTCTCCAATTACATGTTTCCCGGTTCGTTGAAGTTTTGGAATAAAAGCCTGCTACAATTATCTAAGTCTTATTAACGTAAGAAATGTCTTACTTGTACACATGATTTTTAAAGGAGGGCAGCTTCGTGAATTTACGGATGAAGAGAGTAACTTTGCAGCACTTCTACAGAGGGCCATGGATCTGGAAGGTGTTGACAGGGAAACTGTCCATCACCTAGTAGCACTCCTAATGAAGGTACGATGTATGAAAAAAATGTATTGATACGGTTTTAAAATTACCAGTAGTTTGAGTTTTATGTCAATAAAAGTTTTATTTGAAAATTTCAGTTCATGATATTGTGTGACCAGGAACGAGTAAATGAAGATAGAGATATGAGCAAGGAGCAGGTAAACATTTCATAATAGTTTTAGGCGAAAATCTCTCAATTAAGGCATGCAAGCATTTATTATTGTGATGTCACTTGCTCATCACTTTTCCACTATTTATAGAATATCGTCTTGCGTCACCTCAACATGTTACTTGGCTACAATCAGACGGAAAAGGCATTCAGCGCACCTCCGTACAAACTGAGGTATTCTGCAGTGTTCAATGCGTATCTCTCGGGATTACCAATGGTGAGTTCTCTATTCTCAAATCCTGCTTAAATAAGGAATCTGTCATAATATTTTGACACAAAAGACCATTTCTGAAATGTAGACGATAGGGGACATCACTATCTTGAATCGTCATATGTTCATCATTTAGGTTTTGGACAGGAATTTTGCCTTGGGTAACATCATTCTCCCGGTATCTATGGCGTTGCTACAGTATGTGCCCTCACCACAGAGGTATGCAAGTGACTATCAACCACCCAATTATTCTCTGTGGCTGTTGGAACCACACTGCAGAATATACTGGCTTCAAGTTCTCATTGTTATTCTGTACAAGGTACACATTCTTTCCATGGATTTTGGTAGATCAGTTTGCTGTTAGGTAGTATATTTATATATCTGACCTTAAATTACATCGCTACTAAACCCTGACACAGCATCATTCACTTCATTACCGCCCGCCATCCGAAGGATGGGGGAAGGTAATAGTTTCAGTCCTGTTTGTCAGTTCACAGGGGGG
>JBCAUG010655558.1:0-13859 GCA_038406175.1 Haplosyllis leylae | reverse complement strand
CAGCTACCCTAATTGATAATATAATGATCAACACCAGATTAACAGGTGATTACAACAGTGCTGTATTAATACATGATCTGAGTGATCATCTACCATGTATCCTCAAATTACCAAACTACGAGGTGAGTAGAAAGCAGACTAGGTTAATTACTAGTAGGAGATTAACTCCGAAATCGCTAACGGCAATAAAAAATGACCTTCATAATCCAGATATACTGGAACATATGTCAAAACTGAAAACAAATGATTGCTTTGAGTATTTTCATGATTACCTACTAAACAGTGTCGAAACCCATGCACCACTAAGAACATACAGACCAAAAAAATCTACATTAAGGAGAGATCCGTGGGTCTCATCAGGCTTGTTGAAAAGCATTAATAAACAAAAACTTCTGTACAAAAAAAGTATTTGTAAGAATGCTACTGAAGCAGACATAGTTAAATACAAAGAGTACAGAAATTGTCTGACCAAAATCAAAAGGGTCAGTAAAATTATGTATTATAATGAGCAATGTCTGAAGTTGAAAAATAACACTAGAAAATTATGGTCATTCATAAATAAGGTGGTGAATAGAAGCAGAGATAAAACCAGCTGTATATCACAACTCAAAAATGGTAACGAGACAATAAAATGCTCCAAGGCCATAATGAACACACTTGCAAAATATTTTGCCAATATTGGAGGAGATTTAGCTAAAAAGTCAATAGCACCTCGAAAAAGTGTTACGGATTATAACAGCAGAATTCCACGATGTGAAAAAAGCTTATTTATGAAACCAGCCACCCCCCAGGAAATAGACAAAATCATCACAGAATTACCAAACAAAACTAGTAGTGGTTACGATTCCATAAATAATCTACTACTTTAGGAATTGAGAAATGAACTGGTACATCCAATAGTGTTGATAGTAAACCAGTCAATACAAACTGGAATCTTTCCTAAAAATATGAAAAAAAGTGACACCATTCCCCTATTCAAATCGAAATCACGCGAGGAAAAGGGTAATTACAGACCCATCTCGCTTCTTCTGACACTGTCCAAAATCTTAGAAAAGATCATTTATGCAAGAACATATAATTTTCTGACTGAAACAGGTCAAATTTCTACAACTCAATATGGTTTCCGAAAAAAACCATTCATGTGAACATGCTATTGAAGAGCTAGTAGGTAACATAATAAAGAACCAAGAAATGAATAAAACGACCATAGCAGTTTATTTAGACCTCTCCAAGGCCTTTGACACTCTGTCACACTCGATTCTATTAGACAAATTAGAACGCTATGGTATCAGAGGAACATGTCTGAACTGGTTCCAGAGCTACTTATCAGATCGTACACTTAGGATAAAATGCACGGCTGGAGAAGCACCTGGATTAACCTTTTCTGATTACCATAACGTAGAGTACAGAGCCCCTCAAGGCTCAAACCTTGGTCCACTGTTGTTCTTATTATTTGTTAATCATCTAGGAAGACATCTAGAATATTGTCAGAACATCCTGTTTGCAGATGACACCACTATCTACCATAGTAACTGCAATAAAAATCGGTTAGAATGGTGTATTAACCATGATCTCAATACTTTATGTGATTGGTTCACTGCAAACAAATTAACCCTCAATGTGGCAAAAACTGTATGCATGATATTCGAACCCAATAATAAACCAGAAAATAGAAACTGGCACATAGAAATCGGTACCAAACCGATAAAGATAGTACGCAGTACAAAATTTCTGGGAGTGCATATAGATGATAAACTTAATTGGGCTAAACATTATCAACATGTAGTCCAAAGAATAAAAAGAAACATCTATATGCTAAGGGACAATAGGCTATTCCTAACCCCAGACACGAAAAAACAATTATACTATGCCCACGTGTACAGCCACATAAGTTACTGCATAGTAGTATGGGGCAACATGATCACGAAAGGTGAACTTAAAAACTACAAAAAATCCAAAACAAATGTGTAAACTTGATAGATATCAGGAAAATAAATTTAGAAAAGAAGTATAAAGAAAATAAAATCCTACGAATAAATGAAATAATAAAAATTGAAAATGAAAAACTAGGGTTCAAATTAATAAAGAACCAACTTCCCTACAATATAATAAAGCAAATAAAAACAAATTCATCTGGTGAGAGCCTCGAAAAGAGACATAATTATTCAACCAGGGCAAAAGCTCTACCAAATAGACCCCGAGTTCGAAAAGGTGCTTACAGTAGGAGCTTCCTACTGAAAAGTATGCAGTGTGTAGAGCCATTCTTGGCTATAACAGAGACCTGCGATCGGGTACAGCAATATGTCAGAAAAAGAAAAACTGAAATATTTGCTACGGGTTATAACACTTAAGTTGCCAAAAGCCTGAATCGCTGTTATGGTGTATAACAAATAATAGCTGCGGTACAACGGATGATATTTTTGAAGTACAAGCATATGACAACATGTGTTATCCTAATGTACAAGCAAAGTCTGTCACTATCGCCTTATCTTGCATCTCTCTAAGCTCTGTCAAATCATCTACTAAAACAATAACGACATAATGACAGAATAATATGCGTCAAGGAAGAAACTTTATGGTTATGTTGCGTCCTGTGTCCTGAAATCGCAAACAAAACCACGAAAGCAATATGGCAGGCATGTTGCAAGAACTCTTGTCAGCTATCAAAACAAAGTACGGATTTAGGCCCATAGTGAAAGCACTTCATAAAAACTCTGGAATGGACGAAAATATGTTCCGTAACTCTCAACTTGCTAAAAGATATTGGCTTGATACATGTCTCTGGGTAGATGGTTGTTGGATGAACCCAAACGCTATGTTTGAAATGTTTGGAATGCTATCAGATGAAGATGGGAAAACAGTTCGTGACAGAATGATCGACAATTTAGGAGGCAACGACAAGAGTAAAGGTACAGACAATATTTTGTTACAAAACAGCTGGATCGCTCTTCGTATGCAAGACAATACCATCCCTGAATGGATTGACAAGATGAAATCCACAGATGAATCAGGTGATGAGATAGCACTCACCGCTTTATGCATGGAGTATAATCGTCATAGCATGGTGTACACTCAAGCCAATATATGGTCAACATTGGACACTGACCACCCACTCACGGAAGAAGAACTACGAGTGGCCTGTCCCATCAAATTACTCTACATAGAACCAGGTGTATTTGGGATACTGAAGGACCGCCCATACATGAAACCTCCTCGGAAAATGTGTACAGAGAGTGCTTTGAAAGTTCTTGAACGTGACAGGAAAATTACCAACAAGTGGAGCCATTAAACCTGGCAACCACATCATCCAGTGCAACACTCTCTCCAACTCCTCAATGTGCTGATACCAACAATGCACAAATCAACCTCCCCGGTACCAGTCCCTTACCTGAGGAAGCTAACGTGAGTACTGTACCTATACCGTCATTAAAAGAACTTTGTGCCAGGGCCCAAGTGACCACACCTCTGATTAATTTCGTTAGGTATAATAAAGGTGATGATCAGCTGAATAGTGAGAAGGATTCACTGGACAAAATAGAAATAAAACCATGTAGTGTAAGAATTAGGAGAATAGATGAACCAAACAGTGCTAAAATTAATAATGAATCTGGAAAAAGTGTTACAAGTTATAACACAGGACCAATCATAAAACCGTGTTGCATAAGTGTAACAAAACTAGAATGGGAAGTGGAAGAGCAAATAACTACAGAGAAGGATAATGCTGAAACTCAAGAAAAAGGCGACATCACCGACATAAGAATAAAACCTTGTATTGTAAACATTATGAAACTTGAGGATATCCTGAATTCGGAAATCAGAAAAACAAGTAAAGAAAGCGGATATAATTTAAGGCTACGTAAGAAGGATCAGCCTAAACCAAATAGACGTGGACAAAAAAGGATTAACTATGCAAAGCTTATAGATATTTGTTCTAGTGATGAATCTATAGACATTAAACCTGCGAAGAGAAACAAACCACAACCCCCGCTTGGTGGACCTTCAGCAGAGAGAATTGAGGCCCAGAACATGATAGAGCAAAAAAGACGTGATGCAGCTCAAGCCCTCCTGGCATTGAGTACCCAAGGAGAACCAGCAGCTGAACATAGTGACAGTACAGACAGTGGTACGAGTTCTGTGAGTAGTGCCTCTCCGGGAAAACCACTGGCAACAACATCATCTACACCGGCAACAACCTCAGAAACTTCAGACACCTCCAAGGCAGAGAAAATGCCTAAAGCCTCTGACACCACTGCATCAACAGGAGAAGAACAACCCAAGCAAAAAGGACGCTTTGTTATATCAAAAACTGTAGGTATTAAAAGAAAATATGTAAGAAAACAGAATTTCAAATGTACCAAGTGTACTTTTCAAGAGTCAAGTCTTAAAAGGCTGAGTGAACACTTTCATGCAAATCATGGTAAATTAGTCTGTAAAAACTGTAAGGAAGAGTTCAACACTCCGTCTGCCTTAAGGAAACACATGTACTCGCATAGCTCGAAAGCAAACAAAAAATCGTGTGACGACTGCAATAAGACATTTACTTTTGAAAGTGAACTGACTCAACATCGTCTTACCCATCGCACAATGGGAGACCAAGTTTGTCTGACATGTAATAAACATTTTAAAAGTAAAAGTGAATTAAACAAACATGCGTTAAGCCACAGTGGCAGGACATGGAAGTGTCAAAAATGTGATTATACATGTACAAATCCACGTAATCTGCATGCTCATATGCATGTCCATGGCCCGGATGACCGCTACCCGTGCTATAAGTGTAACCGTGCATTTAAACACTTCCAACAACTAAAAAGACACTGGGTGGAACACAAATTGGCAGAGCCAAAGAAGAGCGACTCCCCAGACTACTGACATTCTAGGTCATAACATAAAACTAGCTTTGTACGATTATTATATTCACTATTTATCATGTCCTTAAAATTGAGTAATTGCTGTTACGGGTTATAACACTAAGAGTAAAAACTCGAAAAGATGCTACGGGTTATAACGAATTGAAATAACTCAATTTGGAAGTTCTAAGTTTATTTTTCTGTATATATGTTTTGATTGCTATCATCCACTCATCCAGGACAGGGACAGCCATGGCTACGAGTATGTACTCTAACCCTGTACCTTTTCTCTGTACCATATATAAACAACGAGAGCAAATGTTATAATCATTTATTTTATTTTATACCGCACTTGTAAACGAACAGAGAATAAACAAATTATTATTATTATTATTATTATTATTAATACCTGAGAAGTTCCTGCTGTTTGCTATATGACACTGAACAGTTTGGTGGTTAAGTCTGGAGGTCCTACTTTCCTAGGGGATGTTCCCCTTATATACCTTAAGCCCAACCACCAGAAGATTGATACACCTACACAAAGTAGTTCCAATGAGGGGATGGTAACTTTAGAAAGAGCTGGAACTATTTAGCGCCTTTGGTGGTTATTGAAGGTACTCAAACAGTTTAACTCAATTGCTACCACTTCCATCTCTTTTGGTCCATTGGTTAATGCTGTAGGCTATGAGGGGGTGGAGTAGGAATACAATGCCACATGTCAGATGGTGATTGGTGGTACTCATCATGCGATTTGCTGATTGGCTACCGGGACTGTGCATGTGCCGTCTTTGCACTGATTGGACATTGATTTGAGGAGATAACAGGGTGCGCGTGATCTTCACATGATCAGAGCGTGATCCATGCATGATCCGTACAGGGGTTTTGGCGGGAAAGCTTGAGGAGATGTTTGAGACACGGAATGACGCTCTTTTGGCCATAGGAAGCCAAATACAGTTGTGGTTTTGCTCCTCTCCTCAAACTTTGCGCAAGAGATAAATCTCAACCTGTTACACAAGGAAGACCAATATGAAGCTTTACCCCACCAACAATGAGTAAAGTACATCAAATATACCTGAATCCTCAAATTCTTTATTACCACCCATTAACTTAATGGTTGCAAGGGGCAACGATTGGTAACCAAGGATGACCAATGATAAATCGTCAATGTTCTGAAACTGTCCCCCTCCAACAATGAGTAAAACACATCAAAATAAAGCTGAATAATCAAATTCCTTATTATCACCTATTAAGTTTCTGGTTGCTATAGGCAACAATTGGTAACCAATGATGACCACTGATGAATCTTCAATGTTCTGAAGCTTTCCCTTTCTAACAAAGAGTAAAACACATCAAATTATGGCTACTTTATCAAATTCCTTATTATCACTTATAAACTTTCTGGTTGCTAGGGGAAACAACTGCTAACCAAGGGAGATCAATGATAAATCTTCAATGTTCTGAAACTTTCCCTCCTCCAACAATGAGCAAAGCACATCCATATATAGCGGAATCACTAAATTCCTTATTATCACCCATTAACTTACTGGTTGCGAGGGGCAATAATTGGTAACCAAGAATGACCACTGATGAATCTTCAATGTTCTGAAACTTTTCCCCTCCAACAATGAGTAAAACAAATCAAAATATGGCTAATTTATTAAATTCTTTATTATCACCCATTAAGTTTCTAGTTACTAGGACAACAATTGGTAATCAAGGATGACCAATGACAAATCTTCAATGTTCTGAAGCTTTTTCAAAATATGAGTGAATCATCAAATTTTTTATTATAACCCATTAAGTTATTAGTTGCTAGGGGCAACAATTGGTAACCAAGCATGACCAATGATGAATCTTCAATGTTCTGAAACTTTCCCCCTCCAACAATGAGTAAAACACATCAAAATATAGAGGAATCATCAAATTCTTATTATCACCTATTAACTTACTGGTTGCTAGTGGCAACAATTAGTAACCAAGGATGACCACTGATGAATCTTCAATGTTCTGAAGTTTTCCCCCTCCAACAAAGAGTAAAACACCTCAAAATATGGCTAATTTATCAAATTCTTTATTATCACCCATTAACTTTCTGGTTGCTAGGGGCAACAATTGGTAACCAAGGATGACCAATGATAAATCTTCAATGTTCTGAAGCTTTTTCCCTCCAAAAATGAGTAAAACACATCTAAATATGGCTGAATCATGATATTCCTAATTATTACCCATTCACTTACTGGTTGCTAAGGGCAACAATTGGTAACCAAGCATGACCAATATGAAGCTTTACTCCTCCAACAATGAATAAAGCACATCAAAATATACCTGAATCATCAAATTCTTTATTACCACCCATTAACTTACTGATTATTAGGGGCAACAATTGGTAACCAAGGATGACCAATGGTAAATCTTAAATGTTCTGAAATTGTCCCCTCCAACAATGAGTAAAACGCATCAAAATAAAGCTGAATCATCAAATTCCTTATTATTACCTATTAAGTTACTGGTTGCTAGGGGCAACAATTGGTAACCAAGGGTGACCAATGATGAATCTTCAATGTTCTGAAACTTCCCCCTCCAACAATGAGTAAAACACATCAAAATATAGTGGAATCATCAAATTCCTTATCATCACCCATTAACTTATTGGTTGCTGGGGGCAACAGTTGGTAACCAAGGATGACCATTGATGAATCTTCAATGTTCTGAAACTGTCCCCCTCCAACAATGAGTAAAACACATCAAAATATAGCTGAATTATGAAATTCCTTACACTAATCCATTTAGTTACTGGTTGCTATGGGCAACAATTGGTAACCAAGGATGACCAATGATGAATCTTCATTGTTCCTAAACTTTTCCCCTCCAACAATGAGTAAAACACCTCAAAATATGGCTGAATCATCAAATTTCATATTTGAATTGGCAGCCATTTTTAATAATTCAAGATGGCTACCATATGAGATCCAATATGACTGCCAATGGTCCCTGCCACCTTTATTCAAAAAACTAGTTTTCCAAACTTTCTGAATTTTCTGAAGTTCGTTCCCCCCCCACCTTGAATGCTACCATGCACGTTAATTACTGTGTACAGTAGCTGTACGTGACTCATGTGTATGCGCACAGCCCCCCTTCACCTTCCAAAAAAAATGACCAAAACACCGTCCGTCAACCACATAGGTAGCTCTACAAGCCACCAATAACACTCGGCATAGTGTAAAAACCTGAACCAGTGTTTGGAAATTAGTTGACCGTGACAATCATAATTTTCTGGAAAATTGTTACTATAGAAATGAATTTTTGAGGAAGACTTTAAAGGTTTGACATGAATATTCTAGTTTTTCACGATACGCATTTCTGTCAGTTTACACAGAACAAAATAAATTTCTAATAAAAGTTCAACATATGAAGTGGTGCACGAAACAAACAAAGATCACTTCAGAAATCTCCTGCCTAACAGATTCCTGCCTGGCTCAGTTGGTAGAGCATGAGAGTGATGATCTTGAGGTTGTTGGTTCAAACCTGACTGGGGCAATTTTGACAAAATTTATTTTGTTCTGTGTAACTTTAGATCTGTCAGATTATCGCGAAAAACCTGAT
Source organism: Haplosyllis leylae (assembly GCA_038406175.1). Lineage (NCBI taxonomy): Eukaryota > Metazoa > Annelida > Polychaeta > Phyllodocida > Syllidae > Haplosyllis > Haplosyllis leylae. Next base: position 5,409 of record JBCAUG010655558.1, on the reverse strand, counting down.
TACAGTATCTGAACGAAACCATTACTAGAAATTAACGTGAAGTTATCCAATGAAGGTATCCAATCACATATACGGACACTAATTGCAATGCTATTTTATTCATAGACACCCCGACAATGCCTGGAAGAACTATGCCCATTGGTTAATTGCGACGCCATATTTCACGTTCATTTCTAGTAAAGAATTAAAGTGCCCACATTTGTGATGTCATATTTGATTTTCCAAAGAGAGACCTAATTCACAAATAACAGCTAACAATAATAATAGTCATCATAAGCACACATTCAGGTTTTTCACTATAAGGAAATCTGACACATTTCTGTCAGATTATCTGACAGATCTAAAGTTACACAGAAAAAAATAAATTTCATCAAAAATTGCCCCCAGTGGGGTTTGAACCTACTATTCCCTGATCATCACCCTAATGCTCTACCAACTGAGCTAAGCAGGAATTGCACACTTTAGATTTTCAAATGCTGTCCTGAGAAAAGAGAAATTAAAGAAATAAAAATGGCAATGTAGTCAGAACCTTGATTTGAATCCGACCTATGTGTTATGTCATATCAGTGATATATCACAGAATAACTCATCAAAACAAAAACCGACTATTGTTGTTCCTAAAGGACGAGAGTTAACAGTGTTGTTTTTGATAGATCTAGATCTACGTCGAATTTACATTTCGCATTGAACATTGAAACCTTAAAAAACACAGTGACAAAATTTAGATTAGATTTTATATTTTAGCCTGAACAAACTGTTTACACTGTCAAATTTAAAGCAATTTGAAGATCGACTAGTATTCTGTCATATCCAAAGCAATTTGAAAATCGACTAGTGACCTGCAAAATAAAAAGGACATATTGGTTTTATGGAGTTTTCACACTGACAGTTGCAGTTCATATCCTCTCCTCAGAATTTGCAATATTTTATTCTCAACCTGTTACAGAAGTATAAATTACGAAATATGAGTGAGCTGAATTTCAGGTAATCGATCATAGATCTAAAAAGATTTGAAGTTAAAAAGCAAACAAAATGACAGTTGTGAATAATTAGAAAAACAGGGTGAGCTGAATGTACAGTGTTTTATAAAGATTTCAAAGTAGATAGTAGATGAAATATTTACCTTTTTGCTCTCACATTTTTGCTTCATTTAATTCTTCCCAAGAGGATTTGGAACCACTGACTGCAGGAAATCAACACAGGGATAAATTGATGGGTCAGGGGAAATTTGTGACCAACATTTACCGTAACGCTCACAACAACGCTGATCAAACAACACCGCATTTATCCTATCAACACCCTGAATAAAGTTCAGAAAATATGTGTTATTTTGGCAATGTCAGAAAATTCAGATCAAAGTTTCATAATGGTGGTCTATAAGAAAATTTTTTGAGATAATTTTTTTGTTTTTGTTTACATTTTAGTTTTTGAAGTGTCTATTAAAAGCTATTGGCTATATGTTTAAATACTAAGTATATCCTTATTTCTGATACTAAGGAGATCCGACTAACATGGAGCTTTTTCAATAATTATTTTTATTTAAAATTTAAAAAAAATTATCTTTTTCCTAGAATGAGATATTTAGAAAAGCTCCACATCAGTCAGATCTTCTTAGTATCAGAAATAAGGATATACTTAGTATTTGAACATACAGCCAATAGTCTTTCCTAGACACTTCAAAAACTAGAAGAAAAAATTCTCATAGACCACCATTATAAAACTTTGGTCAGAATTTTCTGACTGTGTAAGTATTTTCTGAACTTTATTCAGGGTGAACAAGAGAAATTTTACATTTTGGGCATTTAGTACAAAACTGACATCATAATGTTCTTAAAAGTAAATTTGCCCCCAGTGGGAATTGAACTCACAGCACCAATCATAGAAGTCTCATGCCTTACCAAATCTGCCAATTTTTCATTCCTTTCCAGTCTCAGATTCACAAACCCTTATAAGTTCAGGTTCTATTGAGTCAAGAAATTATTCAAAGCCACAAAATAAAAGGGCGCATGAAACATGGTTCAATTTATTGATGCCCTATTCTGCCAGTCTATAGATTCAGACATATCCCCTTAAATTTGGTCCCAGTGCACAAATCAACACCAGTAAACATCTGCTGTCACCCCCTGAGATAACAAACGTGAATGCTCCAGTTGCTAACTAGAAGGTGTACAACATAGAAAACTGATTTAAGAATAATATTGGTGACATTTCTAAAATATGGGAAATTACATGTACTCAATATCAGCCGGTAATCAATCATAAATTGTTTTGAAGTTAAAAAAAAACAAAATGACAACTGTGAATAATAAGAAAAACAAGGTGAGCTGAATTTAAAGTGATCGATAAAGATTTTCAACAGGATAGTAATTGGGCACCATATTTCTAAAAATGGAACATCACATACTCAATATCCTTTTAAATTATCATTGTGTCTTTATCCACTGAAACATAGACATCGGAATGGAATATTTTGTTGAAAAAGTACTGAATTTTGACATTATCTTCTTCAGCAACAAGTCACGAGCTCCGTTTGAATATAACCCTTGCTTTATTTCAGGGGGTGATCACCTCGTTTCCTATGTCCCGGGCCAGTCAGAACTACTTTTCTCAGCAGTATAATGTAGTTAATGTAAACTAGTGGAAAATCAAGTTGCTTCAAATATGTCACTTTTTACCTGAAAATATTTATATTTGGTCCAAGTTTTACCATGTAAAATATTTAGTAATTCTTTCACAGTTATCACACTTATCTGCAAAAAAATTGATTTTTGTGCTTTTTCATGGCCCTCAACATAGGAGATGCCTCATCACATACAGATTACTACACCTGCAATGTTCTTTTCCCAAAATATCTGAGATGTGTTAAAGATTGTCTAATAATTAGTTCAGAAGTAAAGCTGTATATTCCTCATTGAATTTCAGTGACAAAATACAATATTTTTGGTAATGATTCAATCGGGACTATTTTGTTTTCTACGCGAAGCAGACTACCCCCGCTTTATTTGTGTGTAAATTAAGTCTACCATTCTGACCTGGACCTGCCTGTCGTGCGCGGCCGGTAATCAGTCATAAATTGTTTTGAAGTTAAAAAAAAACAAAATGACAGCTGTGAATAATAAGAAAAACAAGATGGGCTGAATTTAAAGTGTTCGATAAAGATTTTCAACAAGATAGTAATTAAACAATTTGTTAGTAATGGCAGATCCAGGACTTTATAGATGAGGGAGCACAAACCACTATGATGGAGTGCTAACATATATTTTTGGCCATTTTGCTTCTAATAAAGTGCATGAAAATGAGAAAAAATTGGGCCAGGTTAGGTGTCTAAGGTGTCCCCTCGGTTTTGCCTGCAGAAGTTATTTCAGACATGGTAAACAAGGCTGAATGGAATGAGAGAACATGTAGGAAATGGGAGCATTAAATTTTCAAAATAACTTCCTTTGAAATCTGCAAATTCAATGGATCAAGATAAAATCCAAAAGTGGATCTAAAGGGAAAGTGGGGAGATGATTAGGTGATTTAAGTTTACACTTACACCACCTTATACTATACCCTTTGGACATTTTGAATCAGGAAGTTGGGACACTTTCCATTGGAATTTGTTTATCAAATTGTGACACAAGACACCTTAAGACATCTCCTGGGATCCTTTTTGATCAAATTTGAAATATGTCAATTTTTGGCAAATACAGGGAAATTTGAGTATTTTATTAGTATGTTGTGCCTTCAGAAAATCAAAGTATTCTCGATGAATGAGTGACAAGTCGTCCATCTATTATTTAGTCTAAGGTCTATATAATCCAAGGTTGGTAGATAGGAGTCTTGTTGGTACACAGCACCTTCATACAACCATGACACATATGGCTATATGATGGTGCCATTTTTGAGGGGGTGCAATACACTTAAGGGGGTGCCATAGGCCGTCAAAAAAAGGTTCCATTTTTGACACATTTGTGATGGCTTAAGGTCACCTGACTTATTAATTCTTCAGGAATCAGTTAATAGGTGTGTCCTGAGGTGTTCTAAATGTCCTATTTCAAATTTTTTAATGTGTCGCTGATTGACATTTGTTTGGCTATTAAATGCTAATTTTTGAGATTTTTTGCAGATGTCTAAAAGTTAGGGTTCTTGGAGGGTGTTGGCGACTCGGAAGCCAAAGACTGACTGACCCACTGAAACAAAACAGGTCCTTTTATAGGGATTGGAGGGGCTCTAACACATGCACGTCATCTTGAAACGGATTGCCATCTAGGAGATGTGTGTAGAATTATGACCAAGTATGTGCACTTAGCTTAAAGCTTCATTTGCTCTGTGCCACTGGACGTGCATCCATAGAGGGAGGGTTTCCCTACCCCCATTACAACGCATTAAATTCCTTCAATGTGGTGCAACGACATACAACCAGATTCCCAGTCTAGTAGACCAGTTCACCAGGTGTGGCGAGTGTGGAAAAGTCAATACCGTGACGCATGTTAAATTAGATATCAGTGGTGTTAGTGGTCTCATTCATGTATGATAAACTAGTTTAACTTTTAGAGGTAAGGGTTATAAGATATGGCAGGTGTTTTGGGAAGAGTGCATAATACAATAAGCAGAGATAAATTTAATATCTACAGCAGAAAAGTGTAAAAGTTCCCTCATGGATTTGAAGGAGCTTTTGGATCTCACAAAAAAAATTATATCATACGGACAAAAACCGATTACATTTCGCATGGTACATTGAAACGTCATGTCGAACAATGCAAAAAAAACACACAAAAGTTCCACAATTTAGAATAGATGTTTTTTTATTTGGGTTTGAATAAAGTTTCTACTGTGTCACCTCAAGAACAAAATCCGTGAAAATTGTGTAGTTTATGTATGTGATCCCGGGACCAAACGATCAACGAGGAGTGAGCAGTCAGCTGCAAAATAAAAACGAACAAATCAGTTGTTGCGTAACAATGGCACTGTTGTCATATTAAATGTCCCGATAGACCACTTGTAATTATTACAGCCCGCGTGCGTAGTACGATGGGAAGGTAATGTTTTCACAGGTGTGTGTCCGTTCACAGGGGGTATCCCCCAGCCAGGGATGTGGTACCCCCCCACCCCAGGCCAGGAATGCGGTACCTCCCTAGTGTCACCAATCTTTACTTTATTGTTGTTTTGGATCTTTGCGTCTTCTTTTATTTTATTGTCTCCTCAAATGGCTAGCTGCAGGAGCATGTAGATTCCATCCGCAGGGGGTGACAGCAGTTGTTCATGGGTGTTCTTTCGTGCACTGGGCCACAGTTTAGGTAAATGGATGGAGGAAATACCTCCTCGACTGGAGGGGGTCAGAGCAGTAGGGAAAGCACCAGACTTCATGTTTGAACACTTTATTGGCTATTCAGCAAATATTCATGCATTGTTGACAATTCTAGCACT
>JBCAUG010655447.1:0-13862 GCA_038406175.1 Haplosyllis leylae | reverse complement strand
CATCTGTAATTTATTGGAAACATGATTGATATTTGTAACATTTTGAGAATGTAATGTCATCTGTAATTTATTGGAAATATGATTGATATTTGTAACATTTTGAGAATGTAATGTCATCTGTAATTTATTGGAAACATGATTGATATTTGTAACATTTTGAGAATGTAATGTCATCTGTAATTTATTGGAAACATGCCTGATAGTTGTTACAGTTTGTGCCTGTGATGTCATATCTTGATTTTACATCAAGGCTTTGCTAGGGTTTGTTATAATAGATGCGAAATACTTAATTTTAATGTAACTGCTAATGCTATTAAGTTGAGATTGAACTGCACCAACTGAATAGCTTATTCGCTTCTTAATCGTCCTTTATTGACGATTAAGCTATTCATGAATAGGAGGCAAATAAGGCTTCTAAATAGCAAAACTATGGACTGTACTATTCCAGATATCTCCAGAAACGCAAATAGCCTATTCGCGACTTACTATTCATGTCCTTTGTGAAAACCCCCCCCCCTATGTATTAGACAATGCTCATAGTGTAGCTGTTTCTTGTATCATTAATATATGGTTATATAAGATTTCTGTGGTTTGTATCGACATTCAATTATCTGTTATAAAAATGACAAAGAGTTCGGACTTCAGCCTTAATTAAAATGACGAAGGGAACAATTATTTGCATTTTTGTATTTTTATTGCTTCTCTGCTTGTGGAGTTCAGACGTAAAATATTTGAAAAAGGTGAGGATGATAACTTTGACCAAAACCACACTTTTTATTGAATTGTATTTTGCCAGAAAATTATGTAATGGTTAATCAATGGTTTTGAGTGGATTTGTGGCAAATAATTCACGAGCCCTGGCGAGTGAATGGGCCATGAATCCACTCAAATACCATTGATTAACTGATTTACACAACGGTTGCGTGCCACTGGTCTATGAATTGAGATGGACTACATGAATGGGAATGAATACATGAATAGGCACTGACCTCCATTGTGATCAGCTGCTCCTTGGTCATGGCTCACTGGGGTTATGCCTCACTGGTCTTCCCGGGCGCCTTTGTTTGAGAACAATAACTGTGTAGATTTTTACTCAGTGTGCATGCATTCATCCCACATGGTAGACACAAAAGTTCATTTCTTGCTTGGATTTCGAAGTGAACACACATGCCACTTGCTCCTGGATCTGGATCTAATGGCTCATTTCGGAATATTTCTTTGCGGATTACTATTTGGAAACTCTTCAAACAGTATGCCATGTTCTTGGCCAAGTCACGAGGAGTTCACAGATATAAATTTTTTGGATGTACGAGCCCTTTAAGGTCACTAAATTTGGTTGCAAATAATCAGATTTTTTACTCCATGCCGCCATCACCTTCTTCTTCGAAGTTGGCTTCTTGTTGTCATGTGATCAGATTGGAGCCCTCCCACTGGTCGAAAGTAACTTCAGAACAAGGCTGGGTGCTAGGTGAGAAAATCGCGAATTTTCTTTCGAACTTAAATTGGTGTTTTAATGGCTTTTAAAAGTGAATGCAATCTGATTTTTAGAGACAAATATTTAGATAAGGATGTAAGGTATCATGTGTGAAAGAATCTAGCCTCTGGGAGTGGTATTTCTGGCAAAAAAAGTGAAGGAAAGTAGGGTTGAAAATTAGGTGAATTTTCCATTCATTTGTACTACGTGCTGTGCTTGCTTGAGCAGGCAGGTTGGGTTGACCATCACAGTTGGAAATTTTTAGTTTCAAATGAATGCATTCGTAGTTTCTTTTGTTGTATTGAATCCATTGTCTAGCAATGCATTCAGTAAAACAAAAGAAACTACTAGTGAATTCGTGAAAAATAATCCACTCCCAGAACAAAAGACGCAGCACGCAACCGTTGTGTAATTCAATGTAATGAGGAAAATAAGTTAATTATTTTGCCCTTCACCATTTGGGATGCATTCCCTGCGTTTGCTTTGTTGTAATTTCTTTCAATCTGCATCACTTTCCAAAGGTGTATCATATTTCGAATTTACACAGGTATATTGATTCATTCGTGAAATGTCATACAATTCTACTTCAATATAGTCAGTCAATACTAAACCCTGCGGCTGCCCCCTCCCCTCTCCCCTTCAATAACTCCTTTGATTCAGTCATTACACACATTCCCCGACTATTCTGTCCATTCTAAATGCATCTCCTTTATCTTACAAGCTTCATCCCGCATATTAACAGCCCCTTGTTCCGGTCGACTGGTTCTAATTCTATACAAGAACTAATCAAGATGCATTGACAGCAAATAGTTTGCCGAATGTTTTCGCATCGTGACAATTTTAATTGCGCTACTTGGTCACATAGTTTTCAGTGGCGACGCCAGTGATGAAATTGCGTCAGACAATACTGACCCAAAATTAATCAACCGTTGAATTCAATGGGGTTTTTTTTTCACACTTTTGACAATTTTATTGATAAATTATATTTTGCAACTGCTTCTGAAACCCCGACCATCAGTTTCTAAGCTTGAGTGATAAGTAATTTTTACATTTCGCACAAAGTGTTGTGGTGTCGTCAAGATGACTCAATATCAGTTCGACGCACAACGTCCGGCAGGAATATTGTCGGTCGGAAAACTTCGCAAACGCTTTCGACCTGGTAGAAAATGCCCACAGACTTTTTTAGTTGTTTTTTTGGAGGGGGTAAAAAAATCAGTGTTTATTAGATTATTTACGTCTCGTAGTAAGTTTCACCCTACGTCTTCTTTTCACTGCAGTCACAGAAAGCAGGAAAAATACCATCTTCGGGCTTTGCTACAAACAAATTCTAACTTTTCTATCTTTCATATTTTTTTTTAGCCTTGAAGCAGGTAGCATTGTTTATTAGAATATATTCGTTGAACGAGTTATGCCACCATGATGTAGATTGGTCTGTTTACGGAACTACCATGCACTTCTCGGTCTGTCAATGGAGTGCATCAAGGATGGGACCTTGAAATATTCCACAAACAATCTCTGTAACGTAAACAACAAACCTACAGCTCCTCCCAGTATCTGTCATACTGGTGCGTGGGCGCCCCTGTTCCCTATCCTCCCCTGTCCAGTCGAGTGAGCTTTGATGCAACAGTGTCTGTATTGGGATGCCATGGTTCAACGGTTCTAGGAATTCTCGGCATCCTCGCATTGCCAGCTTTGATTCTACCGAATTATTCAACCGATTGACTGAGTTTGCGTCTTACGCTGTTCAATGAGTGGACATGCCTACTGACCAGAGAAGTTAAGCTTCAAATTTCAGAACAATCATGCCAAAATTACTCCATATTTTTTCCTTTTCTTTCATTGAAATCACAACAATCTGTTTTGATATGATATCCAACCATTGCCACATTTTAGTTCTAAATGAGCGACAATGATCTTCATTTAACACAATAGAAATTACACCTAAAATGCAAAATTAAACAAAATATTTTCACTCTTATCTTAATAAATTCACTCCTGTCTACAAGCTATCCGAAGATAGTTGTCACTCTCAAACAAATGTCAAAGAAGGTAATGAGCGGCATATTTGCATTTAATTCGCTAATAAAGGAGTCAGTGACAATGATTTAATCAGGCCTATTGTCTCTGCGGTTGTATTTTAGAATAATACGTGCTCATAAAAGAAGGCTACCTCAAGTAGCAAACGCACTGCCCAAATTTGGGTCTAAATTGCAATTGTGCCTTGAAATGGGGCGTGACTTCTGTGCACTTATTAAATCGGCTTTGACGGCCGCTATTGTTGCGTTCTTCTCTTAAAACTTTTAACACGCATTCACTGAGGCATTCAGTCGAGACCTGCAGAGGGCCGCATATTCGTATTGATGGCATTTTAAAGTCGAGTCCGGGCGGTGAAGGAGCAGGTACAAGACACGTCGGACATCTTTAATAAAATCATAGTTGACTTTAAATCATATAAGGACGAAGAGCGACAAATTCTAAGAAAACGTATAAGGCATCGACGAAGTTAAGGACTTGAATGATCTGAGTACTGAAGAACTTTAAGGAACCATTTAAAGGTAAATAATTATAATTTGTTTGTAAACACTGAAAGGCAGCAGGACTTGTACTTTGCGACTCGGGGAGATAACTTAGTCAATTTCAGAAGGACAACAAGCAAAATGTAATATCACATATGACCTAACTGCACTAATCACACTTTATCGTGTTTCTTCGCTTTAATTAATCGAGTTTCTACAAGGATGAGAATGTAATGGATTTTTATAACTATTAGTGTTTTTCATGTTTTGTTAGGGGGAGTGGCACATCTTCATCAAGATGTTTACCTCTGATACGGAAAACAAGCCAACCCTTCGGTGAGTTCAACTTTACGAACTAATTTTTTTTTCAATAACATCACGCAAATATTTTGGGGTTTTTTTGGTTCACATAATACCTTGGTCGTCGTAACGGAACATGTCAACACCAGTGGGAAGGAAGTCAGCGCACTTGACAATTCAAATTTCAAATGTTCCCGGCAATCTCTGTGACACCTTGACAAAGTCAAAATGAAAATTTAAAAATGACAGATATTGAAACATTATATATAATGTTGAATCTGATAATTTTCTGTTACCAGCATAGGAAAAAAAAGTTTGGCGCACTTTAGAAAAAAGTCGACAAGTTTCCTTAGGCCTTTCACCTGTTGACACAACCACAGCTTAAATTGCTACCTGTTCCGTGTTGTGCGGTTTTTTTCACTGCGAGGTCACGGAAATGGTGATTCAGTAAACAAGGATGTGAAGAAAATCCCAAATCAAACTACTTGATGATTAAATAAACAATTTGCTGTCAATTAAAACTTGTCAAAAATCAGATTTTCTGCGATGTCAGCAGATCTATCGTTAATACTGTGAGAAAAGAGTGAAAAAGCGTGCAAGTGAGAAATCCACTCTTGGTCTAAAACCCAGCACAGACGTCACCAGAAGTCCAAAACAAGGGTACAAATGGCGCCACAAAAGGACATATGTCAACCATATATTACCAAAAAAAGACTGAGACTTCTCTGATTTTTAATCGAAAACCTCAAGGAGATTTTTTGACATTTTGTTCATTGTGCAAATGAAAATTAAAACAATTTACTAATTAACCTGCGTCATCAGCAGAAGTTCTATTCTATTGTTAATTCTGTGAGATTTCTTTTTCACCGAAAACCTCTGGGAAATTAAATGTTCTGTCATTTTATTCACAGTCGAAACAATTTATTTAATTAGCCTATCTGTATGGTGAGGCTATGAAATAATTAATACATCCGCGTCAACTAAATTTCAACTTCTTGAGAGAATTAGCTGTGCACGTCACATATTAATGTCTTCAGGCTACAGCAATAAGCTTCGCAGACAGTATTCTGATTTTGGAAAATAACTTCAATAATTACTGCTAACTACAAAAATTAAAATAATTTCCGGAGTCTTCCTGAAGAAGGTACAATTGTCTCGGAACCACGTAGCGCACTGCGCAGTCGGTTCTGGTCCGCGATGCTGCACTGGGATTACAGAATCCCCGCACGCAATTAATGAGTTCAGTCGTGCATGGACAGGCATCCACGCAAACGTTCCGAGCATAGACAACAAGCAAGAGAGGCAGACCAGGGGCGGGGCTGGAATCCATGATTGCGGAATGATAATCACAAAACGAAGACGATTTACATAGAAATTATATAGTTGGTGTAAATTACAGGAGACAGGCCGAGATTACAAATTCATAATCATTACTATTTAAACCAAATGATAAAGACTGCATACTGTTTTAATTCTACTCAAACAACTACATTTTTGAGGTAAGATAATACTTGCATAGATGACAGGTTTATTATTAGACAGAACTTGACACAAATTTAACAAAATACATCATCGTTGCAATTTTACTCCTGGAGAATCAGTAACATCGAACGGGAACTGATGAGTACGCACATTGTAACTGTGGTCAACTGCGTTCACATCAGCTCCTGTTGGCTGTTAACATGGCAACAGTGCACATTCACATCACAGTTCCACATCTATTCAAAGTACGTTATTCACATTGCTTTGCGACAAATGGATGCAGCTTGGAGAAACGAAGGGAACCACGACTTTCGACAGGAATTGATGGGAGCGCATATTGTGAACAAACTCAACTGCGTTCACATCGGCTCCTGTTAGTTGTCGTCAAGAAAATGACATCAACTCCTAGATGTCCTTACAATTCATTGTCGAATCCGACGACTTTTTTTTTATTTTTTGGTACAAAATGCGTACTAACTGAACTGAATAAACATTTGTACTGTACGCCTTGTATTGTGATTCAAATGTGATATTTCAATGTATCTCTTTACAGGTGCCCTCAGTGTGATTTCTCGACGAAGTTTCAGCACCACTTCAAACAGCACATGGGTTTCCACCGTCAGAAGGAAGACGGGGTCGAGGGGATAGAGCAGTGCAGGGTCTGCTGCAAATTCTTCGATTCGAAGAAAGCGCTGAAGAACCACGTCAAAATACACAGTGATGTGAGTAAACTTGAGTCTTTTGATCGAACTTTTTGTGGGAGGTGGGGATACATTTTTCTTTTGATCAGAGATGGAATCGGCATGATTTCTAAACATTAATTGCTTGTACTCAATATGCGTTTTATGACGCTCTTTTTTAATCCGTAAACCTATTCATGCAGAAATATATACTTTCCCTTTTCATGATGATCCGTATGTAATTTACGCAATATTTGGCATTAATAGTTAGTACTTGATTATAATAACGTAATGTCACGACACACGTATTGCGAGGATCAAAGCATGCATGCTTCCTTGAGTTATTGCACTTTCGCACGTATTCGCACATGCGATTTGCATTGGTGTGGATTGTTTGATCCTCTATTTAAAATAATTCCAGTATTGGACATTAGTCATTAAACACGTGCGCGAAGATTAATTCCTGCGCGTGCTTAGCGACGGTGTAACATTAAATAATAATCGATAAAGAAAAAGCTTCATTACGCAAAGATTAGCAGAAAGTAAATGAGCAGGATTATTCGTTTTAATTGTCACTGTGCGCGGACTTGTCGGAGAAACATATATGCGTTTAAGCTTGCTTCTCGCTTTCTCCCATTCATACGGAGTTTCCATAGAACTGTTTGAAGACATATGGAACTCGAGATGATCCCCATATTCTTCCGATAAACCCACCATAAGTTCTTGTCATTAATTATATGACAACAAGGATAGGGAAGTTTTGAATTTCTGCAGTGCCAAGTTTATATTTCAATCAACGAGAAGGGCTTCTTAAAATGCCATCTCTTATACATTAAATACAACTATCTGAATTCGCCCTGGGTCGTAATTATTAACTGAAAGTCAACAAAACGTTTGAAACGTTATAAAACCTTCTATTTCTACATCAATGCCTGTGTACAAGGTCGGACAAAGATCATTTTCTGTTGTATCTTCGACAATACATGTACATATTGGTACCAATTGTAACTTTGTATTGATTAATTCCATTTTGTTTCAGGACACGTTGGTTCACGCCTGTGACAAGTGCGGCAAGAGATTCCGTGACACCTCCAACCTCAAGGTGCACCTCCTCACTCACTCAGGTGAGAAACGGTTTTACTTTTTTTAAACAAGTCGCAGTCCCGTGTCTAGGAACAGAATGTACTTCCCTGCTTCGTTTATTTATGATAGTTAATTGCTTATTTCAGGAGTGAAACCGTTTCGTTGTGACTTACCAGGATGTAACTACGCGTGTACAACAAAACAGTGGTTGCAGAGACATTACAGGTGAGGCTCGCGAATGTCTTACAAACAGCAACACATAAAATATTGTCAAGTTTAGCTGGCGTGAATCTGAAGTTCCCTAATCGATGCGTTATAACTATGCAATTTTCTTTCAGGGGCAAACATAAGTTAAGCAATGAAGAGATGCCTGCAATCACTCGACAAATACCGTTCACTATCGAGGCTTATACCAAGAACAACAAAACCAGTGATGACAACAACAACAACGTCGTTAAGATGGAGTCCGAAAACAGTAACTCGTCATTTGATCACGAACTGCTGTACTCACCTTCTAGCCAATCAGGTTCGTCTGCTGCTTACTCGCCTGTCAGCTATCCAACCAGATCCGCCTTTTCTCCCGCCAGCCAATCAGTGACGCCCACATTTCCACATAGTCCAATTCCCTCCTCGGCGTACACACCTCCAAGTCAACCATCGACACCAACCTATCAACAGAATGAGGCACCGACAAGTTTTGCAGAATTGTTCTTCGGAAATAGCGGAAATGAAGCACTTCAGATGAAGCAAGAGAAGCTAGATCCGAGTCCATATCCCATTCAGAGGTCACCGGAAGAAGGTTTGGTCCCGCAGCAAACAAACCTACAGACGCAGGATCCACAGACTTTGGTTGTGCATCCGGATATGTTATCAATGCTGAAACAAGAAATGATCCAGCAAGAAGCGAAAATGCCAGAGGAAGATATATTACCGATATTTACCCTCCCTTCATCAATGGTTGCTGGCGTTGGACCAGAGATTCCGAAGAGCCAACCCGCCTCCGCTGTGTCACAACCACCACCACCGCTAGCAGCACAACCTTCCACACCACTGTCTTCAAAGGTCACATCACTGCCTCCACCACCTCCCTACACCGGTCACACAAACGCAGCAACAGACACCAGCTACAGTCTTGCCATCTCCACGCGTGCGCAGAGCTTCCTGGAACAGCTTGGAGAGATGGTGCCACCCCCGTCATATTTTGAAGCCATGTCCAGCGTCTGCTCACAGTATTCCTCGGCCATGACGCCACCAAATGAAACGCAGCCTGAGTACACAACGGTGAACTCTCATTTCCATGACAGTCAAGTAGTGCCAACTGGTCTTCAAAGAGACGTACAATTCGTCGATTTGTAGAAGTCACGACTACCTACTCAACAGAAACTGTAAGTGGTGGACTGAATGCTACTTGCTTGTTTGTTAACACAATTCTGTGGTGCCAGTATTTTCGAAAAATATTACCAACAATCAAGTGTTTTCAGCGCCATTCCTGCATCTAAAGAAAACTTTTCATATGTCCACCACTTTGATGCAAGGTATCAAAAACATTGAAAAGCCTGGAGCTTACACCAAAATGTACAGTTGAATACTTTAATATTTGTTCTATGTTGCTTTGATTGAAAGCAAATGAATATTATCCAACATAAATTGAAGACAAATTTAAAACCGTTTTAATTCTCAACTCCCTCTTATATTGGCATAACGATGGTACTTAAAAAGTGAATCAAAATTTGCAAACGACACACATACGACCAGTTCAAAGAAATGAAAACAGAACCAGAATTTTGCAGTCACCCATATTAGAGACTACACTCATTTACATCTCGAGTGGATGAAAAAATGTTTATTTTTAACAAGGTTTTTTTCATCTCAATTCTTACGATTTGCAACCAAAAATGTTGGTTTTCTATACAAGAGCTTAGCCGTAAAAATAGGTTTTGTAACGCGAGGTCATTTGGTGAAATGTGTGCCGTTTGTATTTAGTCATTAAGTGCAATTACTTAGGCTCAGGTTAAGCGTCGTTCAGAATGATAGTCAGAAAAATATATACAGAGTTTGTTATTTTTTATACATATTGTCGTCAAACTGTTTTTATTTTGATAACATTTTCTAGTACTAATTCCATACGTGCGCACGTAGGACATGGAACCAAAGACATAAATTTCGCACCAATTAGATAAAATACACGTAACATGTAAAACTACTTGAACGTACTTAAACGATTTTTTTACACAAATAGAAGGGTAGGGACAAACTGTAAATATGTTAATAGTTAAACATGAGAGACATACAGGTACAGGTACTTGTACGTATTTTGTTAACTTGTTTTATTTTCTTATATAATTTGTACTTAGGTACTGTACGAGGATTTATAATGTACATACATGTATGCAAGACCTTATTTACAATGGGACTGCCAAAATTACGAAAGTTTGACGTGGTATTTTTTGTACCAATTTTGCTACTTTTTCAGATGTAATGATGCACAAGAAATATAAAGGTTGTTTTCTTGCCAAAATGTGTTATGAAACATGTTTAGCATTGCAGACTGCGGAAGTTTGTAGAGCAGAACCAATCCCCAGGAACATTGGTTGTTGATTTTTTATCCCCGCTTCTCAAGGTGAAGTATATCGGAGATGTCCACTGGGGTGTGCGGTTCTTTTTCAGTCAAGATTATAAAACACGATATCAGCGTCAACACTGCATGGTTGCCGCTTGTCAAACGAATAATTAAAGGTCATTCACACTGAGCGAAAGTGAACACGTAACTGATCTATACCGCTGCATACAAATAGAACAATTTGTATTTTAATACATCTAAATTTCGCGCTTCGCTTTCGCTTCATGTGAATAAGTCTTTATGATTTGCTGTGTTGTTCACTTAAGAAGTTGTGGACCAAGACAAATATTCACTGAAGTGTCTTCTTGAAATCTGCAGTGATGTTATAATTTGTTGAATTCTGTTCTTGTGTGTCGACTTTTCGTAATCAATTACTGAAAGTAAATGTTTTTTTTAGTTACATTATCTACTTAATGAACAATGATGACGGTTCAGTGAAACGCGAGTAAAACTGTACAAAAACGTGTGTTTTCTAGTGCGAAATAAATCTTTTATACATTTATATTTTACGTTTTATTTGATTTTGCATCACAATACTTTTCTAAACTAGTGTGCTTCACAAGTGCCATATGTTTTGACGGCTTTTTGAATCGGCAACCGGAGACAAGTCTCCTGACAATAAAATTGTATTGACAACGTACACAAAGTGTACACAAACATTGGTGATCAATTTGGACGATTAGGCCAAATTTGAATTATGTCCGAAAGAAATTCATGACTGCTTTGATTGATTCCCTGTCCAGACTGGTGTACTCTAAAAAGTCTTCTTCCGTTGCCATGGCTACATTCTCAATACTGTGTAGTGTGTCTTGCAGAATCTGGCGATCTAGGCAAGGAGCAAAAAATGTTCTGAAGGTATCTCGGTCATTGAAAACTTAAAATAAAATTTAATAATCGTTGAGCACTTTTTATTTGGCAAGTATGTGCTGCATTTTGGGTGCAATTTTTGGCGCATGCAATTGGTCGTCTTTAAACTGAACCCAGTATGCACTTTTTTTTTTCCTGAGAATGGAATATACAACTAGTGAATTAGGTCAATGTTCTAATGTGGATTTTTAGAATGTAGTTACCATGTTGTGACACAGGAAGTTGCGCAAATATTGCGTCTCTTGTTTCTTCAGACTTCAGCGTTCCCTTAACAAGTGACTTCAATCGAGTTTTCAGCACGTCTGAAGCTGGCTTACTGTGAGCCTGAAGAAAATAATTTGAGAGGCTTTAAAACAGCCCAAGCAGTTCGCTCAAGTTTTAAATAATATCTTATATGATATTAAATAAGAGGGTAACACAGGCAGCCAGAATTATCTTCGTCATTTGAGCTTTTCCGCAGCAATGCAAACAATTGACAATGTTGCCATTTTTGCTGGACTTTTAATGGAAAATAAATTTCAAATGGTTCCCAGCTTAATCAATTTGGTCTTGTCATGATGTTTTGATCTAAAATTGAAGTGACTTTACTGATAAATGCATCTAATTTAAGCAATATTAAAATGCCACTTTGCCAAATTAGTGGATTGCGGGAAAACTCTTCTGAAAAGGGTTTCCCCAACACTAATACCTTAGCTATGGTATTCATGACTTCCACGCACTCCTGGTGGTTGTGAGCCGGTAGAAACTGCAATGATGTTTCAATGTATCTGTGTATATAAAATGAGTACAGCTTGAAACACACCGACAAAAGTAAGTAACAATTTCATACATTTTCCTGTTTGACAAAATTTAGTCCAATTTGATGAATCAGGTGAAGTCAATGGTCTTCAACAAATGACCAGAAAAGAAAGGTTGTGTCAAAGCAACTAAAACTCACTTTTTCTGAAGTGCACACAAAAAGCTAAATTCGTTCTTCTTGAACTCTGGTGCAATACATATAACATAAGGACATCTGTGAATGCCTATGCATTTCTCTAGTCTAAAATTAAAGCAAAAATTTACATTTGTAGTGGAAACACTTTTGGGCAATTATTTTGCTGGGAAATTACCTCCTTCTCGCTTCAGTAAACTTTTGGTAATTTCATTTGATTTTATGAGAACTGTATTATTGGTGCCTTTCATTAGCATTAGGGTCAGCTTACACCAAGATTCAGCGTCAACGTTGCGATGACACTTGCGATACAGCTCTCATTGAAAAGAATGGAGTCGCTCCAAAATGGGTTGCAACCCTATTCTGGAGCGACTTTATTTGTTTCACTTGGTTTCAATGGGAGCAGTATTGCAAGCGTCATCGCAACGTTGACCCTGCATTGACACCGATTCTTGGTGTAAACGGGCCCTTAGCCATGAGTCTCCCGGAGGTGTATGTATTAGCAATTGCCTCCACTGCCTGCACCCACAGCCAAACTACCACACATACAAGTAAATGACGCGATTATTTGAAGGAAAATATATAAACTTTCCCCCTGTGTACAACAAAATATTGCTGAAATTTCTCATTAACATAATAATGAATTGATATTTTTCACTTCAATGGACGGCCTCCTTCCTTTTACGGCCAAAGTTTTTACCTGGCGTGAACTTCTTCTCCATCTCCTGGTAGAATATCCGACAAACGTAACACCAAGAAAACAACACTAGACACAGGAAAGATGCAGCTTCCTTCAATGGTTGATTCGGAAACTACAAATGGTGCATACATGTAGTAAAAATCTTTATTGCTGCCCAATTACTTAAAACAGTTATTCTACACGTAAAGTAACAAAATGCTAAATGGCGTCCACATTCTATCTTTAATGAAATTCTACACAAAATAATTCATTTAAAGATTTTATTGTATCTACGAGTGATGGTATACTGACAGAAATCATGTTCCGATGAACTTCTATTTTTTTTCTAATTTTGAAACTTCAACTCCAGGCGTTATTTTATTCAGTTTTGGAACGTCAAAAAGTGATACAAAATACACCAAAATCAGACACAGATTTGAAGAAGACCTAGATTCTCTAGATCTAGATCCAGAATCTACTCACTTTTTACCTTGTGCTGGGTTTGCAGAATCCTGCAGATTTCGCCCTTCTGCAAAGTCGAATTAACAATTACTGTCGACGACATTGTAAGTGCCTGTTTAGGGAATCGCTATGCTATTCACAAGCTAAAACTTCCACAGGAAATCCAGAGGAAACTCACTGAAGTTGAGTATCTATCACCAAGCGCCATGTTTGCATAATCCGTCACGTGACCTGTACAAGCAAGTGGCGCCGAATTTGATTTCCTTACGCGGCACGTGGTTGAGGGAATCACGAAGCCAACAGAGGCGTTCTACCCCCCCCCCCCCCCCCACCGATGCCCTGTCTTCATAGCAGGCTGGCGACTCCATTCACAGTTATGGGCATTTTTGAAACCGTAAGTTCAGCAGCTTTGTGAATAGTGCTGTGAATAATTAGACTGCACTCACTTGAAATTTTCACTTTTCAATTATTTTTAATTAAGCGGAACATCAGATGAACAAGACAGCCTCCCATTAACATTACGAGGCAATACCAACCACGGCCCCCTGTCCCTGTGGTCATTCTAGACTAGCCATAGCTAGTGGGTATGGGTAAATAGTTCATGGTCTTGGGAAATAGTTCATGGTCTTGGGGGTATGTCCTGGTCTCCCGAGACCATGGACCACCCGAACCCTCCTCCAGAACATAGACCAACAACTAACCAATCAACCTACTTGTGAACGAGAAAGAAACAACTGAAAGTTCTACCTTCCCTCGTAAATGTGAGTG
>JBCAUG010655336.1:0-13862 GCA_038406175.1 Haplosyllis leylae | reverse complement strand
TTAATTTCTCCTCCTGCAAGCCTTCTCGCACTTTCTAGCAATGCTTGAAAATTGTCAACAGACTCCTCATCACTGCTGCGAGCCATTTCCTTGTATTCTGGATCAGTTTGAGTTAATCCAGAAAGTGAATAATCATCCTCATCCGAAAACATGGCTGGTAAGCACGAAGCAACAACAACAAAAACTAAAAGCCAACAGATCTTCATTCCAAGACAGATACGACTCAAATGAAGGCAAATCCCACCAAACCACATCACCTGAGTAAGTATGACTACATCAATTCACCAAATCTACTCAATAATGATGACCACAATGAAGCATCAAAACTCGCAAACCTGACCAACAATGGCTGTTCCCCAAACAATAAAATCTATTCATAGACAACACATCAATCAACTCCTAATAGCAATCAAATGGACATGATTTCAATCAGATAAATCCCTCGGTGCGGGCATTCTCGAAGAGAATGCCCTTACCTCGTGATTTATCTTATTATGAACTATCTTCTGTAAAATTTAGTTCACTATACCGACCTTGTGTGATTTCACCTTGTGGCTTTGGATGGAAAATCATTTTGACATTTAAGGTATTGATTTAATTTGGCGTAAAAGATAATTTCATATTACTTTCCAAAGCGTTCAGCGTTCATATGTTGCATAGAGGTCTTTAAAATCAACCAATTAATCAACTTTTTTTATCTGAAACTACGATGTAAAGGTTGAACACGGTTAATTCGAAGTGATTCATCTGCAAGGTTTTCCTTCCAATTAAGCGGAAATTCAAACTAAACTATGTCTTATAATTCAAGAAGAAATTAATAGGCAGTACAGTGTCAAAACAAAACCTGGAGTACTCAGTTTAACTATTTATTGATGGTACTGATTCAACATGTTTCACCTATGGGTGGCTTCATCAGGAATTATCAAGAGATGGCATCTCCTTGGTTTTATATGATTTTGATATGCAAATTAGGGCCACATGCAAATTAGTGATTAATACTTACCAAAGTTATTTACAATTTTTAGTTTCTAAATTTGGAGTCCAAAAGGGATTGAGGAGATGTAATTTCTTAGATTTGCTGTAATAAATATTAAAATGGCAATTTGTCAGAAATAAATGTTAATAGATCCAAATTAGGGTTGTCTTCAATAAGTCCAATGAAATCTGGGTTGCCTATTGTATCAGTGATAATCCATTCATTGTTCAGGTTGACTGTTCTTGTTTCTTTTGGGTTTTCATCAGTTTCTTCAATTTGATCTAATAAATGTTCAAAGGCTGGAAATTCTTGATCTTCCAAGTCTGTTAGATGGATGATGACTGTATCTTCTTCCAGGGGGTTGGCCGTGTTAACTGTGGTTTCTATGATGTTGCTGGAGTCTGTGATGTCTTGCTCGAGTGTGATTTCCTGAATTGGGGTTGAGATACATTCTAGTTCTTCAATAAAATCCAGTATTTGATCATCTAGGCATGTTCCGTGTGCTGTGTCTTCAATTAAATTACTGGTCCTGGGTGAAGTTTGTTGGATTTCTTGTTCCTTGGTCATTTCTGTGATTTCTAGTGTCTTTTCTTCTGAAATGCCTTGTAGTTGTTTCAAATCCTTCTTGTTGCCAATTTTGTGTGTAGAGAATCAGTCTCTTTGTTGGAATCTTTGATTGGAGTAGATTTGGATGTAGATCTAGCTGATCCAGCTGCTTGCACGGTAGCTTCATCAAATACTGTGATTCCTGGCTTCTTTCTTGTACATTCTTCAATTGTCTGTGGTAATTTTCTTTTCCTTTCCCTTCTCAGTCTTGGGTCCACAATTGGTTCAGTTTGCTCTAAGGGAATAATTATTGTATCTTCAAACCTGATAGATCTAGGCTGGTATGGTCTGGATTTGAAGTTGTTCATCTGGTATAGGTTTTTTCTGTATTCTGGAGTATTCTTGTAGTGATTTTCTATCAGGTCCCTCTGTGAGTATGTCTTGTTACAGGTGAAACAGGAAAGTCCACTTCTGATATCTAATGGGTGTATCTTCTGCATATGGTACTGTAATTCTGATGTGGATTTGAAGCTCCGGGTGCAAAAATCACAGTTTAGGTCTTCATCTTGCTTTTTCTTTAAATCCATTCTGATGTCTCTGTATTAGCACAAATGCCTTTTAATTCAGTGAATCTGTGCTGATTTTCTCTGAAATTGTCCAGGTTACTTGTTGCTATGGAGATCTCCAAGGAGTTTTGTGATGTCATTGCTGCAATGTCTTTTGACATTATGTAACGTTGTGGCTTTAAATGCATGAATTTTAATGTTGTATGCAGTTTGCTCACTCCAGGACTGTGAAATATTGTGGAATCTGTTAAATATTAGAATATTCTGTTCGTTTTCTCCTTCTAAATGGTCCAAAATTGGTAATTTTATTGGCTTGTTGCAAGTTTCATAGATAGGCTCTCAAGGTGATGTAACATTGTCACTGCAATTTGGTTGATTTTAAGTAGATTCTCTTCTTGTTTCCATATAATTTCAATAATGACTGTAATTGGTCCAAATCTGTGAAATTCTGGTATTGTCAGTTGTTTGTGTGTGTTTCAGTCTCTTCTCTAATTGGAAAAGTTCAATAATTGTTGATTTTTTGTAATTTCATAATTCCTGAATGTTCACCATTTGGTATTCAAGCCACCAGGTGTTAAGTGTTCTCAAGATGAAAATCCAAGCTTCTTCAAGCCTTAATCTTTTGTTTTTGTCACTTTCTTGGTCTAATATTGTGATTTCATAATCCTTTTTATTATTTAAATTTATGCCAAAGTGCTGTGCCACAGGGTTTCCAGGATGTCTGTGGTAATTTCTGATGTGGCTGTCATGGCATCGCAATCTGTTATTTACTGTTTGTGAGGATTCTCCAATGTATTTTTTGTTGCAACATTTGCAAATCAAGCAGTATATACAATTTTCCCTTTGACAGTTGAAAAAGCCTCTAAGTTTGTGAGTCACATTGTCTTTTGTAATGTTGTTGGTGTAATTTATTCTATCACATGATGCACACTTTTTCTGCCTCAGGTCTTGACATGGTAGGCATCTGTATGTGGGGTTTGGTATTTTGTTGACTAATCCAGTTACCAACAGATTCTTAAGGTTCTGTGATTTTCTGTAAACTATTTGTGTTCCTTCATTGTTGATGGGGTTCCTCTTCATTCTGGCCAGTAAGTATAAATGTTTCAGACTAATTTCCTTCATGTTTGGATTTGCAGGATTGTAGGTGATAATATACCTAATTCTAAATCTTCTTTCTTTGGTCTTTCCTTTAACAGGTCCTCTCTGGAAATTTTTAAGATGTTTGTAACTGCTCTTTCCAAAATGGCTTCTGGGTATTTTCTGTCTCTGAGTTTCTTGATTATCATTTTGGCTTCATTGATGAAGTGTTCTTCTTTTGTGCTGATTCTCTTTGCTCTTACCAAGAGTCCATAGGGGATTGAATTCCTTTGTTGTAAGGGATGACATGAGTGATAATGAAGATATTGTTTATTATCAGTTAGTTTGTGGTAGACACAGGTCTTCAATTTGTTGTCTTCTATGTATGTAAATGTATCTAGGAAGGGGAGTCCAAATTCACTGTGTTCTTCTGTAAATTTGATGCTTGGATGGAAATTGTGTAATTTATTGAACATCTGTTCTAGTTCTTGTTCACTATGGTTCCATACCATGAAGATATCGTCAATGAATCTCATCCAAATCCTTGGCTTCTTTGTGAGTTGTTCCAGAAATTCTTCAAGCTCAGCCATAAATATGATGGCATAATTTGGAGCACATCTTGTACCCATAGCAGTTCCTGATATCTGTAGGTAGATTTCATTATTGAAGAAACTTCGAATCACCGGTCACTTTGAATTAAGTCTTCAAATTGGGACTGAGTTTGAATTATTACTTTGAATTGTGGCTTCCTTCAATTTAACTCTTTGATTTAGACTCAACCTACTTCAAATTAAGAAATAACATCCTTTAGATGTTAGTTTTGTGGTCCTTTCATGTAGTTTATTTGTTGTATCCACTGCTTTGACACGCATTCAATTGTTTAGTATCAACAAATGCTTGTTATTTCGACTGTCCCAACATGAAATAAAAGCCAATTTTAAGGGTATCTATTTCTTCATTTATTCAATACTGCATAACCCTTGTATGCCAGTGGTCCCTCGCCTTGGCCAATACACTGTATGTCAATCTATTGGCCAAGTTAAGTGCTTCATTGAAAGGCTTTCGCAGTACATAGCCCTGGGAAGGCCTTGCTTTTGGCACCCTGGTGATACCAAACTTAGTTGTGTGGACCACCTTGGTCACTACTAGTGGCATCAATTGGACTTGCAAAGCTTTTATTTGGTCTTCCAAATCTTTAATCTGTTGCCTTTTCTTACCTGATTGTTTTTTGATTAAAACTTCATTTGTTAATTGCCAGCTAAGTTTCTCAATTTTCTTTCTCAAAACTGCTGCTTGTGCTTTGATGTCCATGGTTAAAGTGACAAATTTCCCCAAGGGATGACACCTTGGTGTTGGTGTGCCTTTGATATGGTTTTCTAATTGGGTCAAAGTGATCATCCATCATCAATATGAAAGAGATGCTGTGTCGACTGCTTCAACCACATCCAGGAACCACAACACAGCAACTTGGGTGGAATTCCCAACTGCTGTGACATGACCTGGATGATCACTTTGACCCAATTAGAAAATTACATCAAAGGCAAGCCAACACCTGTAGATCATCCCTTGGGAAACTTGTCACTTTCTTTTGGCAATGACTTAGGGAGGAGGCCAACTTAGCCAAGCTCAGATAAAGAGAGATTTAGATCAATTAGGAAAAGATTTGTATAATATTGACTTGCAAATTCAATCAGTGAAGGTGGGCCAGTTACAGGGAAATTTGCCACAACTTGAAGCAGTCAGGGTGGTTGTTAGGGACAAGATCTTGGCCAAGGAAACAGCACTGACAGTGGCAAAGGCAAGAGCAAGGGCAGCCAGTGGAGAGGAAGAGGCAGGCACTAAGTCAAGACAGTCAAAATAACAAGCATTTGTTGATACTAAACAATTGAGTTTGTGTTGAAGCAGTCAATACAACAAATAAACTACATGAAAGGTCACTAAGTGGCTTCGAATTACACTGTATATTCTAATTCAAACTCTTTGAATTACACTAAACTTTGAATTTAAAGGACCTAAATATTTGATTTACAGTCACTTTGAACTAAGTTAGTCTTGAAATGCCTTCAATTTAGTGGAACTTTGAACTAACCAAATTAACAGTATGTTTTAACATTGAAAAGATAGGATTTTATCAGATTTGAGAAACAGTTTGAATTAAGTGGATCTTCGAATTAACCGTGTTCGAATTAGCCGTGTCCAACCTGTAAAATGAAATTTTTCCTCAAATACTATAAATTTCTATTTGAGGAAAGGCATAAAGTTGGTGTACATATTGATGTTAGTACTACCTTTGGGGAAGATGGTTTAACGATTTTGAGCCTCCCATCCATCCACGTATCCTGCACAAAGAGAGAGAGGTGTGATTTGCAAATCTCTGAGAATGTATGCTGCAAGGAAAATGTTTGAAGCAGCAACAGAATTGTGGGTGTTAAAAACAAAAATGGTAATAATATGTATGTGACCAGAATATGAGGATCTCCAGGTATGTTTGTAATTGGTGCATATTTTCTATGACAAGCATAACGTTCTATCAACTGGTCATGAATGTCAATTTTCTTTATGCCTGCAAAATGTCTTGTGTGTGGAACATGACTTAGCATATCAAAGTTGTTCTTTTGGGTGTAATTCTTTTCACAAGGCAGTACTTAATTCTTCTACTTCTATTTCATTGTCAATATTTGAGGTACATTTTCCTATTTGTACTCTACTCCCCTGTTTTCCCCCAGAGAGCAGAAGTAACCAAACCCATCGAAAGGAGTTTAAAATAGAAGTAAATACTATCCTCACAAACACTATGGTGCCTAAATTTCAATATTCAGTCGAAAGAAAATACAAAATGGATGTTTAATCCACCATTTGGCTTGAGGTGTAACAGGACTCGGTTTTCGGGATATGAAATACAATGAATAATCCGAGCCTCAATTGATCTTTATATAAGTTCAATAGGGATTGACTTCATCATGTTGAGCTCCAGGAAAATACTGTAGAAAGAGGCACACAATAGCAAAACGTTTTTAATTTAATACAGCTGTGACTTCACTGATGAATTGGACTATATTTATTCCAATGGGACCAGCAACAGTCCTGGAGAAAACAGGTTTCTCAGTCAAAGTAAATTTCCATTTGTAAAATGAGAAGATAATTTGACAAAACGTTACGTAATTGAAGCTGATATCCTCGTGTCAGTGGGTAATTTCCTTTCAACTAGTTCAATCATACCTTCACGCAGGTTATCACTGAAAAAAGCCAATTTTATGTAATTGTCTTTGGCCTTTTACACATCCACCTGTTGGTCCCATGGGAAACTGGGCTCTGCATGTTGGACGAAACTGCCACCAATACATGGCTGGGATATTTGTCTGCTGAATGCACCAGTTGCATGATGCCTGCACCTATACAGCTTTACAATACAAACTGGTGGAAATCTCTCCAGCGAAGTGGGAAAGACACTTGTGTCTACAGTGGAAGGGAAAAGTATCATATTTGTTTGGCTAATCCGGTAGACCAAACCGCCCGACAAACATGATTATGTGGATTTGTCGTAACGGATGGTATTTTATGAATACATTGGACTATCCAAAACACAAGTCACGACTACTGCTTTATGAAATGGTGTGCAAATTCGGACGGTAAAAAGAACTGAACACAGGTAATTTTAAATGATTACTCTTTCATCATTTTCATTTACCGTCACACGTTGCGTCGGGATGAGAAACGAAACGCCCCGCGAGCACTGATTGTCAGATGGAGATAAATATTATGTTGAAAAAAAAAAAAGCTGAGAAAAATACATTGCATGTTATGCGTGTAGAACTCACATTATGCAATTGTGGTACAGCGATAGTTTGTGGTCTGTGACATTTTATGACATTTTGTTTTGTACAAACATTTATATTCCATGGAGTTCGGGTCAGGAAGCGTGGAGTCAACAGAACCCTAAAAGATTCGCTAGACTGATATAACATGCAAATCTCCTTTTACTGTAGCTCTTAGTGGAAATATCAAACATGCAACCTTGTGTGAGATCTAAAATGCTTTTGTGCAAAGCATCTGTACAAGGAATACCATTACTGGTTTAAGAGTCTAGGTCTTAGAAAGGTGTCTTTGATGTATGAAAGCATGTTATCAAACGAACACAGAAAAAAAAACAATATACATCATATGCGCCGAAGCGGTTTTCTCCCATTTTCAGGCAGGTCTGAAATTGGATCTATTCGTAACAACCTTTAGGTCAACCATTTTAGCCATGATTTCCTGAAACAGAGATATGGTTTGGAATTGATATGTTGCTCTGTCCTTTGATACTAGAAACTGGCAGAAAAACTGGGGAAAACTATGGGTTGAAACCATTCATCAGTTTTGCCTGACGGCCTTTAATTTTCCTAATTGATCCACAGCAGTTTTACCTCTAGTCAAGAGTTTCACGTTTATATTTTTCCAGCCTGTTTTGGATACTGTACTTTTTGCACATTCTAATAATGTTTCCATGGTGTTCACAGAAGAGCCACAACTAAAGCCATGGACACATTTTGTTCCACAAATGGCACATTCTTTGCAATACACGTTGTACTGAGAAATGTTGGTATTACTACCACACATTTAACCACCGTTTTTCACAGATGAATAGACGCATTGCTGTTGAATATTATTGGTGCGTGATGTCGTTGAAAAAGGAAAAAAATGGAATGTAAATTCGAATTCTTTTAACCACAGTAAATACAGAACTCTCAAGAGTGGTTACGCTGTAATCGCCAATGCAAGCAAATCAGGTTTTGCTCTTAGCAGACAATGTGACTGCCAATATAACCTTTACTGTGACAAGAAGTCTGTGCTTGCAGTGCATATACATGTGTTGTCATTTTTGCAGAAGAGGTCGGGAAAGTGCAGTTACCTGGATACAGATTTAGATGAAACTCAAGCAACTGATGAAAATAAAGAGACAACGATGGCAAAATTACGAGACAGTTTGACTAAGCTAAGGGAACATTTAGACAACCTGCAGCAAAAGAAAGGGTTCCCTTATGACAGTGACAATGAAAATTACATGATAAGAAGCAACGGTAATCTACAAGTGACAGCTACGGAAAACTACAACCAGACGGGTAGCCCACATTATTGTACCCACCCCGTAACATCCAACACTGTAACTAGGGTAACAGACGGTGATAACAATAATGATGGTGACGATAGGAGTAACTGTGAGGGTGATGACACAGGTGATACCTCGATGAATGAATCGGACACAGCGTCCACTGGTACCAGTCAAAGGGGAACCAATGATAGGTAAGAAGAGTTATATTCAAAGTGGCAAAATATGTTATGAATGAAGCACGTACCTTTTATCTTAGTTTCTACACTCTGTAACCAGGCTACTTTAATATATCCACAGTAATATAGTGGAAAAGTTTTTCTAAGATGTTGTCCAGTTAATCCGTTAGTTGCATGGAAAATGAAATTTTGCTACAGCTTCTCGATAAAGTATTATCCATATCACTTTTCCATATTTCTCCTTAGCGCCTATGCAAGTGACAGGGTGTCGTATTCATCCGTTCAAAGGCAACAACAAAGAAGGAATTCATACACGTCCAGCGACAATTCCACTGGGTCTCCCGAAGTGTAAGCTTTTAAGTCATTGCAGCATCCACTATCTGTATTATCTATTTATTTCATCGAATATATTCATAGACTTCACCGATGTTTAGTATGTTAATTCTTGGATTCCATTTCAACCAATTTACGACCATGTTTGTATTTGGTGCTGGTGTTTTTCTCTAAATATATTAACCATTTAATATGTAGGCCTACGCCATCGATTAAAAAGGCGTTTAGTTTAATGGAGTTGAATGGAGATGATGGATACAAGCCTTCTCGGGTGAAATCAGCTTCTCACGCACAAAGTAAAGCAAGGACGAGACGCAGAGCCAGTGATAATTTCTCCAACGCCAACAACTACGTTGACACTGAACTTTATGGATCACCGGGTAACAGTTGGTCCAGGCGAAAAGAGTGCGAGGCGCAGAGAAGCGCGAGAGCCGCGGAAGTGATAAGGAGAACTCAGTCATTACAGATAAGACACTTGGCTGATCATGAAACAGACAGACCGAATAGTGTGGAGTACTCAAGCAGTAGACCTGTCAGCGCCAGCAGTACTAGAGGTAAAATAAGAAGAGCCCTTCCCAAACTTCCTGGAACAATTGATGACATTGAAGACAGGAAGAAAAGAATGTCCATGGAAGCCTTGGACAAAATTAGAAGGAATTCCATAACTTATTATTCCAATGTAACTGACAGTGTAAGTGACAGTCCTGCCAGTAGTAACGCGGCGCAGTCACACGACATCACGTCTCCGGATTCTCTACGAGATAACAACGAGTACTCGTCACTTGGGGCTGTTCATGTCGGTTACCATAAACACAGTGGATATCAAGAAGCACCAACAAACAATATGGACAAGTATTGGCTTCCACCCAGCAATGTTTATTCATATGAGCCCTCTCAAAAACACCACCAAATCTACAAGCCACAAGCACTGAACAAACAGCAGTCCACCTCGCAGGAAGCACTGCAGAAGATAATTAATGACTTGAAGGATGCGTCGGTTACCAAACCATATGAAGGAAATTCTCGAAGAAATTCGGAGTCCTCCCAGGGTTCTGTAGGTCGAGAGTGTAATTACACAGATCCACCCCCCATGGAGGATGAACAGCACGAATATGACTTTGCGCAATTAGCTCAATGGGGCGTCATCGAGCCAACACATGAAGAACTTATGTCATACAACAGCGTACATTATCACGATCCCCACAGTCATCCCCACTATGTGGAGGATAGTGGATCGGAGCTCAAAGTGACCCATCCGTCCTTGCACAGAATTATAAAATCCTGCGACCTAACACATGTAACTTTACACCTGCCTGAACAGCAGTTTCACGATGGACATTACGGAATAGAAGTTTTTGAGTCAACGTTTTCGGACTTAGGAAGTGAAGACAAAGAAAGGAGGCCAATATTTCGATCTCCTAGTGGCCGTAGACCAGTGATAGGAAGGAAGAAAGGTGCCTTCATGCCAGTTACTCCTGTTAAAAGCCGTAGAGAAGGTCCAATCCTCTCTTTAGCAGCTGTCGATGAACTTAAAGAAGGAAGTGTGGCGGCAAAGAACACACAGATCCAGGAGGGAGATTATATTATCGAGGTTAGTGCCAATTGCTACATTAAAAACTTCTGGGTTTTTACCGAACACCAGGTAATACGAGAGAAGGTATGTTTTCACAGGTGTCTGTGATTCTCTCCATATTGGTGGGGGAGGGGTGGGTGTCCCCAGCCAGGTAGGTAGGGGTCCTGCCCTGCCCCTTGCCCATCTCCCCCCCACCCCACCAGGATAGATCAGTCAGGAAGAAGGCACCCAGTCTACACCCCCAACCCCCCCCCCTCCCGTAAGCTAGGACTGGTCATGAATGATCAGCAAGTCCAGAATGATCAGGAAGAATAGGGACGGGGGCTGTGGTCGGTATGCCTCGTAATGTTAGTGCGTAGCCTTTCTTGTTTTTCATCTATTTAATTAACGTATAGTATGTTCCTTTTGGGACGAGGGGAGAGGTTTTCATCCCAAATCTGATTTATTATTTTTTTTACGGAGGAGGGGGTGGTGAGTTCCTGATTACAAGATGTTGCACTATTTTTTTCTAAGGACAACAATCGAGTTTTCCCTATTAAAAAAAAAGGATTGCTGTAGTCAAACCCACTATCTCCTGTCCTGTACTTGAACCACTATCTCCTGTGTGAGAGACAGAGACTCTAGCACTCTGCCACAGAGAAGACAGTTAAATTGTTCCTAATTCATGCTTCAGTGATTTTTCAGATTCCCTGAATTCAGTGAATCCAATGAAAGTTCTGTTCTATTTAGGGAAAACTCGAATATAGCAACTCGTGTTTCAATTGTTTAATGCCGGAGTTGAAAAAAGTCGAATTTAGGTTAATTGATATCTTCGAAAAAACATTACCTCACGGAGACTTATCCGAGTCGGTGTAGCTGTTCACGCAAACTTCTCTCCCTAGAACAAGCAGATCCATGCATGTGATGGAATCTAGACGAGATGGAAGGTTCGAAGTGCCATGATTTAACTATAATTTTACTCTTCACATTGTTTCCTCTTTCCAAGGTAAATGGTTTGTACGTGGCAGACGCGAGTACGGAGAGAGTGAAGTCGGAATTAGCGAACAGCGGTAATGTTCTTCATTTGGTATTGGCGCGTTACAAATGCTTGAACCAAAATGTAAATTTATAAGTTATTATTACTATTAATTTCATGTCCCAAATTGTTGACTTTGTTTTTCAGTGTTTTCTTTTTGCCTCTTGGTCTTTTGTACTGCTCGTTTCGGACGAGCTACTGAAACGGAACCGCATAGGATCCACGTTTTTCAAACATCTATATCTTTTTGATTCAGGGAGAAACCAAAGCCAGTGATATGTCTGAGAAGGAAGTGGAGAAACTGAAACTCAAGTACGCCGCAATGAAGCAGGACTCTGAGAAAAGCATGGACCAAATTGCCGAGTTGAAATTAGAATTGAAGGAAAAAGAAGACTATTCGGCAAAATTGCAGTTCATCGTTCGAAACTCTGATGAAAAAATAAGATCAGCTGAGGTCAGTTTACGCAAGAAAGATGAAGAAATTGCAGAATGGAAATACGAAGCAAATCACAGAAACATAGAATTAGCAAGACTGAAATACGAAAACAAGCAGAAAGAGGACAGAATTGTACAACTACGACGTCTGCTAATTCAACAGACGGAAGTAATGCAGTTGCAGCAAGAGAGCAACTTGAATGGTAATGTTAGTGATTCAGAGGACTATGAAGAACATGTTTCAGCCGTATGACGCTGTTTATTTAATTTAACCTTTTCTACATTATCAGTCTTTAATAAAATCAAACATAATAACATGCATTATTCCTTTTAAGTTGTGATAGTCACAATGACAAGTGTACATTAAATTGACCATGTTTAATTTTACTTTTTTTTTCTAATAAATATTAAAAGTAAAGGACTTTGTTAGTGCAATGCATCAACCCGTCAGCTTATTTCTTTCCGATGGCGGATCCAGAAATTTTCCCGCAAGGAGGTGAAGCACAAATGGTTAAATTTTCCACTTTAAAATTAAAAGAGTTCCAAGCCAACATCAAATTTTCCTTTCATTGTTTAATTATCTGCAAAAATAGTTTTAAAGGTGAATAAAAATTCAGACTGCTTGTATAAATCCACTGATTAAGAAGATGAAAGCTGGGAAATTTAGGTATTCATCAAGAATCGCAATTGTATCATATGTATGCAATAACGATTTTCCTCGAAAATTATAGAATGTAAATTTATCTCTTCTAAGTATAATGACCTTTGTGACTTTTTCTGAAAATTCGGAAAATGTATGCATAGTTATGAACCCGACGTGAAGATGTTGGGCAAGAAGATGGAAAAAAAGTTGGCGCAGAGGGTCCCCACCACCTTGGATTCGTCGCTGACATCTGATGTAAGCTTAATTAAGATTGAATAGTAAATTTATTGATGAGTACTTATATACTGCCGTCTCATTAGCCTCGGAGTATGTGGACGTTCTGAGGAGGGTGTTGGGGAGAAAAATCAGGAATCCTTAATTTGTTTGGCTGTGGGGGGGGGGGGGGGGGGGGTGGGGAGGGGGGACTTCCAACCCATGATAACGGGCCAAAAAATGTTCAATTTTAGTTTCTGTTTGCGTTTGAGCTTCCGCTGGGGTTCGATCGATACAGTAAGCCCTTAATTTGACTATCTGAATAGTTCTGTTCCGCAAAGTTTAGTTTCACCCTACCATATTTGTGTGATGACATTAATATTTGTTGAAATATTACTGTTATTTAGACTTGTGATAAGTAAGAATATTGCTATTTTGGGCCTCTACTTGGCATGCTAACAGACTTCCAAAAATGAAACGATACACATAGGTTAATAACTGTTCTCATCAAGAGCTACACCACAAAATAAAGTAAACCCATGTTGCAAGATATGGTTCGGCAGCTCTTTTTCCAACCCGTGGAGTTCACGGCTGAGACCCATACCTAAAACCACTGTGTATACAGTTCTTGGACCATTTAAAATCAAGAAGGCAATGAATGCCCCAACATTTTATGGTTCTAAGAAATGAAACCCCAATGAATATGTTCTTTACATTATATGATTTCCAAAATTAAGTGAGGCTGCAGGGAATAATCAGCAGAAGCTATGCAGAACATATGTACAACATAAAAACTGTACTACACATCTTATGCTATCTGGATATATTGTGGTGAAATAGAATAGGTTCTTTACTGCATGAACACAAGACTCGACACAAATTTCTTCCATTGGAAGTTGATACATCCATTGTTCATATCAGTTGCAAGTACAAGTCCAACAAAAACAAGCTCTATAAATCATGAGAGTTCATCAAAATATAAGTTGCAATAATTAAAGAAAAAAAATCAAAGAGTGAAAGAATTCCACTTGCTGGCTCGTCTGTTCGTCCCATGTCATACCCCCTGTCGCTCCCAGGGTCATTCCCCGTGTTGTTCTCCGTGTTGTTCCCAGTGTCATTCCCGGGGGAACAACCAAACTTGTTGTTCCCCCATCAGGGAACAAGCAATTCTCACTGTATATTGCACACCTTGCACCCCACACACTTTTCACACAACT
>JBCAUG010655114.1:0-13863 GCA_038406175.1 Haplosyllis leylae | reverse complement strand
TGACAGAGATAAATGTGTCTGGGACAAGTAAATGGGGCAAAAGTTCAGTTGAAACCCTTCAGCATCACAAACACTGAATGTGCTTTGTGGCAGCTTTTAGCTAAATAGGACATCCATACAGATTACTGAACTGCACCAGAGTAGTGAACAGTAAAGGGATAGCTATTATCACCCATTTGATATGTGGTTGCTAGAGGCAAATTATGACAACCAATGATGGACCTTCAAAGTTTAAGACTTTCATCTAACCAAAATAAATAGATCACCGAAAATATGCCTCTAACTTCAAATTCTCCAGTTATCACCCACTTAAAATGTGGTTGTTAGGGGTAACCAGTAGTAACCAAGGGCAATCAATGATGGACATGGGAAGTTCTGAAACTTTCATCCAACCTGGGTATAACCCCAAATTATGCCTGAACTTCAAATGTTCTTGTTATGACCAATTTAATATGTGGTTGCTACGGGCAATCAGAAGGAACCAAGGATAACGATGGACATTTGAAGTTCTGAGACTTTCATCCAACAAGCCAGCAAGTGGAATTCTTTCACTCTGATGCATACATTTCATGTTTCGTTAATAGATCTCCATCACATCGCAAAGTAAATAGGCAAGT
This sequence comes from Haplosyllis leylae, assembly GCA_038406175.1. Taxonomy (NCBI): domain Eukaryota; kingdom Metazoa; phylum Annelida; class Polychaeta; order Phyllodocida; family Syllidae; genus Haplosyllis; species Haplosyllis leylae. The sequence continues at coordinate 13,246 of JBCAUG010655114.1, read as the reverse complement.
GATATTCTTCGATCTAGTTTTGTTGTTTAAATGTTAACAGGATTTGAAATGTCTTGCATCTCCGAGCAGCCAACAGGATTTGAAATGTCTCGCATCTCCGAGCAGCCACAAAAATAACAGACACGCACACTTTGCAACCAAATTCAATGTCAACAGCATACAGGCAATTGAAGCTGGCTCCATGCCGACTTTCTCGTACCACCTACTTCTGGTTATTTCTACCAAAATGGCTAAAACACCTCAAACTTCAAATCTTCGCTTTATCAATCAACCACTTAAAATGTGGTCTCTAGGGGCAACTAAGAAGGGCAAGCAATGGTGGACTTTGGAAGTTCCGAGACTTTCATCCAACCAAAACTACCATAACCGCCCCAAAATACCCCGCGCAACTCTGTTTGCTCCTCTCCGAACCCCCCATGCCTCGCCCCACGAGCCAGCAAATATGTTCCTCGTTTGAATAAATGTTTTTGATCTTAATTTATAATCACAGGCACATTTTGAAATTAATACCAGGGATTAAATCGATAGATTTTTCCCTACATCTACGTGTACTAAATGAAAACACATCTTTTCATGAGAAAAACTCAATTTATTTGATTTCCTAACATTGGCTTTTTCTTCGTAACACAGTTCACGCCATTTTATTTCTTTGCTCTGCATTTCTTTTCTGCGGTGAACATTTTCCTTTGTTTACGAACAGAGTAAATATTAGTTTCAAACACAAAAAAATGTTAGTATAATATCACCCCTCCGTGGAGTTGTCGTGCATTTGTCTTAATTCAATCAGTATGTTAGGAGTTGTTAGCTACTGAATTAATTTACAGTTTATTTCCTTGTACGAACAGATACTTCATTGCGTATGTTCCAACACACCCTTTTTTTAGGCATATACAATTTTAACATTACAAAATTTTCTTTGTACACTTCCTTTGAAGCGGGGAGGGGCATTTCACTGGCAAATTGATGGTTATAAATTGTACCCCATATTGAGACAAAGGGTGATAGGTCTTTTTCAAGCTAAAAAAATTACAATTTCAAATAAAAATTGAATCATATTTGCATAATACCATGTACTTTCTCTTAATCTCTTTTACATTTTTAAGTCACCCTTTCCCCCACGGAATGTTAAATATTAAACTTTACTTTGTCGATAAACTGATTCGATGCAGACTACCGACTAGTTCAAAAGTTGATTTGCAGATTCTGGTCAACTGAAGACGCGTGTGAAAATGAGAGTTATGACACCGCTGATAAAATGTACCAAAATGCATCTGTTCATTGTACATTTTTCACTGCAAACAAATAAATATTCCTTCCTTTTGCTTTCCGAATCTCTAGAACCAGAGCGGTACAATACTTCCCCTTACCCCCGACTCTATGGTCAAAACTGATTTATAGACTTTCTGCAATGAGCTCTACGACAAAGAGGCACTTTACTTTATTACCTTTACAACGGAATCACAAAGTTGCCTCTGACATCTTTAGATTGCATTAAATATTAGTCTACAAGGCAATATAAGAATTTTTAGCATTTGTTTACCATTTGTCCCTTTTTAGCTAACATAGAAAAAATACTGACTAGTTCAAACCTAAATTTGGCTAAACGCGCTTCACACATTTGATTTTTAGAATTTAGAAATTTTAAGCGTCTATATTTGCTTTTTTTTAATGAGATCATTTTGTTTTAGGGAGGAGGGAAAATCTTATCGCGCTATCGTAAGTGGTATAATGTACAATGTTTTAGTTTTATTACCCGCTGTATTGGAGAGAAATTCATATTCATTTACACAAAAAAAGAAAAACAAAAGAAATGAAAAGCAATACATTTGTACTAGTGAAAACTGATAAACCATGTCAAACATGTGCTTCCTATTTCCACAGAATCCGATTTCTAGGTTTATGATGTATTAAAATTTCTTTCCAATACAACTTCACAAATGTAATACATGTAAAATATCACGATAGTTGTCGCATTTCAGCAAAATAGGTTTTTACACCAAGGGAAAATTTTTTGACATGAAAAATTTGACACTAAATTTCACGACCAATTACGTTCACAAAAAAAAATCTTCACGACATCTTGTATAGTACATGTTCTGACGAATAAATTAAAGAAAGTACTTTTTGTCAAATTCAAGAAAATTATTTACACAAAGTTGATGTTACGATCAACATTATCACATGATTTTATCTCTACAAAGGTGCAGTTGTAAATGCAAGAACAAATGTCTAAAGGCTTGTTTACACGTAACGTGTGCGTGCCCGTTTGCATCAACGTCAACGTCAGCTTTTACATTGTGTCAATGGATGACGCAGAGAATGGGTCTGGAACCCACTCTCTGCGTGTGCGTTTGCATCACCATTGACACAATGTTAAAGTTGACGTTGACGTTGACGCAAACGGTCACGCACACGTTACGTGTAAACAAAGCTTTATTTATGCTTCTCTACAACATGTCGCGACCGTAGAAAATTTGTGTTCCGCACTGTGCGAAAAATTAAACAAATTCAAATTCAGGATTTAATGGTCAATCAACTAAATGGTAGTTTTTACATAAACGTTTCACTTTGGCTTTTCCTGCAAACGATGTTTTGTTCTAAATCTCACAAGGTTCCTGGTGTGCAACATATTTCATTTACTGTGGAATATATTCTGCAAGTTTCATTTACTGAACGAGAGGAACGAACGAAATCATGATTCCAACGTAACTAAACGTAAACACTGGTCAAATATATGATACTACCGTTCATATGTACATGACAATTCGACACGGTTTCACCACTTACAAAGAGGAAAAAATAGTACACGAAAAAATTTGCGATATGTACAAAAGAAAATGACAATTTCATTCAACTGTAAATACACATCCAACATTGCTGAATAACATCCTCCCATTTCTGTTTCCTTCAAACATATATTATTTACAAATGTGCACTCGTCATTACAAAAACAGTCGTTACACGTGTGCACCAGTCACTCAGTTACCGCCATTACAAAACAGTAGGTACACGCATAAGTAACAGTCAACTCAGTTACCCGCCAATACAAAAAAGTTTTACACTCGTTCAGCACTCATTCAGTTTAAACATACAGAATACGAGCACGTTGAAAGTGAAAAGGCAAGGATGCTCTTAAACCTACAATACGGACCACTTTAGTCAAATTCGATCTATTGAGTGTATGTACAGTGTGTTTTTACCCCATAATACTGCTTGAGTAAATCTATCAAGATGACCCATTGAATGGCTTTCGGTGACTTATTTACACAATGTCTTACCACCTAATTTTCATGGACAGATCACACAATTAGTCACTGGCTTTAGGGTCCGTTCACACTGTTTGTTAGAGATAGTGACAGTGATGGCGCACATGTTCACTCTTTAGCGAAGTTCGCCACTGTTAAGAAGCAATAGAGGAACATTTTCCACTACTGCTTAGTGTGAATAGATCCTTAAGATATAACTCAGTACAAATCTACTATATACGCAGAAAAATATGGTATTATGGTACGCACGAGTCACCTTAACAATTATACCATGCAAGCAGCAATACAGATTTTGTGCTCTTGAATAAGATCATGTCTAACAGCGGTTGAAGTTTATGATTTGCCTCAATTAGAACACTGACAAAAGTGTTCCCATTTATTCCTGGGTGCAATCAATCAAAAAAGTGCAATACAAAATCTGAAACACCGAACACACTCATAGCAGCGACATTTTTGTACGTTCTTCTTGCTATTGTTTGTGTTAACGTTTGTGTAAACGTAGTAAACTTAGTAAAGTTAAGTTTCACCAACATTGGCTGAAGTGTCGATTCCTTACAATTTACAAAAAAATTGGCAGTATTTTTGCAAATAAATTAGCTTCTAAGATCATTTTCATCTCACATTGTTGTGCAACAAATGTGTATTTCTAATGTGCTAGGAAAAGTGCATCTTCGACAAAATTATTACACAAACAAAACAAAACCAATATATGGTAAAAAATGTAGTATGGTCTCTAACCGTGATGCCTTTAATACAGGTGCACATGAGATGAAAGGCACGCCAGCATTTGGTAATTCTAAAGATTCCTAATTGGGCACTGTTTACTTTTTCAATCTTAAATAACTCCTGAAAGATAAATCCATCAGCGTCTTTTTCTTCTGATGTGCCTGCACAAAATTTTCCCTCGAAACTATTCAGCCCTTGAAATGATACTCTCAGTCTTTCAGCTTCTGGGGACTGTGCTCAAGACGCATCTTGCGAAAGAACCGGGTACCATGAGAGTGGAAAATATAAGATACCTAAATTACAACTCAATGTACATCACCTTCCGTACGCGCGTAAATATAGAACCACACTCACATGTATGTACATCTATGTATATAGTATTTACATCTCCACAACCTTTCTTAGCCCCTCCACACGTACACAATATTTCAACAAAATATAGTTGCTATTACTACCATAATATAAATAAGTCTTTTCTCATCTTATGTACACAATGTATACAAGAACACGAAAACTTAAGCACTTAATAATACGTTATCAACCAGTACAAATTCTAGACGTGTACAAAAATAGACAATTTTCAACGAAAAACAAAACATAAATTTCTGTAACTTAATACATGCCCTTCTGAAATTTAATTCATTACAAAATAACATTTTTAAACACAACGTTATCATAAACTAAATATTGTCATACCAACACTTCGTAATACATCTAACTTCCAAACGCATTTCAGTCATTCACCAGTGTCTCTCATTTTATGTACATTTTTAAGGTATTTCGAAAATGAGCTGAAGCGGCATGCAGCACTACTACTGACAAGTAACTTTTTGTAACGTTCAAATATTTCACTAAAAATACGACCACTTCTTTATTGGAATCATGTTGCTGCCAGACTTCCTACCTTTGATGCAATAAATATCACGGCAAAGAAATAACGTTCAAATGAACTATTTTTACTATTCATGTAATACAATAGAGAACACGCTACAGTATATATTACACAGACATATCAAATATGATACACGATAAGTACACTATGTACATTGTATAATACCAACTATGTTCACATGTAAAGGGTAAAAAAGATGCACATACTTTCAAAAATCGCGTTTTTTATTACATAGCTAAAACCAACATAATTTACGATCTAATACAGCAGTACTGTTTACAAGAAGACCGTGAAATAAGGACCAAGCTCGCACTGCACTGTTAGAATACACTACTGAAGTTCACCGCATAACTCTTACCTAAGGACCTAACCCTATGTCTTCAAAACTTGCCTAAACGTTGTCAAGCCTACATAATTTTGCCTGTTACTCAAGATCGAGATGGACTTGGAGAGGAAACTAGAATACATGTATTCTTATCTGTATTTTTGTGCGGTTTCCTGGCAATAATAATCTATGTTCGTGATCGCTGTACACGAGTAGCAAACACCCGGCTGTTGCTAATCCAAGGCCATCTCGGTTAGATAAATGAGTAAACAATCACCTAGTGGACAGATGGTCGAGTTATGTCCTTATTACCCTTGTTTTGCTCTCGAAGGGGCATTTTAAGATCTTTCATTGATCACTAATCCAGTGCTTGACACCGAGACAGTGATATAAAGACATTACACGATCTCTCCATCTATCAAAGCTATGAAGTCTAATAAAGGAAAGTCCCCCACACCAACACACAAAATATCATGGAGTGTAACTAAAGCAATGTGGTCCTAACTAGAGTTAAGGTCAAATTTGTTGTTAAGTTCATGGATTCATGCTGGAAAAGTCGGGTCAAGATCTCTTGCCTAAACTTCCAAGACCTCTGTTCAAGAATTCTAGAAACGTATGAAAGATTTCTTCCCTTAAATTAAATTTTATTTAGGAAGCACTTTACTAATATTTCACCGATTATATGTCTAGTTACGACCACCTTTCTCAAGCTAAATTTGTAAACACGACTGATTAGTGACTTATCTATTTACTGGTGATTTCTCGTGATTTTTGAACATTTGTTGTTTGTTTGTTACGACCTGATATGACTGCTGACTTGGTGGCTTGGCTGGGAGATATGCTTGCGATTCAATAGAGATAATGATAATTTTATATATGCACCACTTGTTCTCAAACCGATTAGCCAATCATTCCCATTGATTATATTATGTTTATTATTATTATGTTACTTCATCATCTGTTGGGACGGTGTATCAGATCTTTTCGAAAAAAGATATTTCCCGTGGACAGTTTTTCAATACTTATGCAAAGTGATTGGCTAATGTGCGACTTTCAAAGGCCAGTTTAAGAACTCGGTTGTCACAACATTGATAATAAAACACAGCGAAAATCTTCAAGTATGTCAAGAACTATAAATATAATCTTTTTAAAATACTTTTTACACTTTCCACTCTCATAGTACCCAGCATTTAACATGCTTATGTTAAATTATGTTTTTTGTATTTACATACTTCTGACAGAAAGAATATGTTCAAAATATGTACAACTATTTACATTTATTCTGCGTTTCGAAAACTGAAACAGTCCCAGATCCTTGCTCGCTAATGTAGCGGATTTATCTGACAGCATGCTAATGTTTTAAGCACTGTTCAAAATCCTTCAGTTTGGAGCAACTTTCGTCATGTTACGTCATGGACTAGTCGTGAAATTAGTTTAAGCACTTTTCTGTTGCGAAATCCGAATTAGTGAAAAAATGTAAAATACAGCGCTTTAGCAACGCTCCTTCTCTCTTTCAGTTTACGTGTGTTCTTCAAAGTTCTCACTTTTACATCGAGTACTCCTATTGTCGATGAATTATAGTTCCATTTATGTACACTTATATCCTATACAAACCAGTTTCTGGCCTCATCAAAATTCCTACGAGCACGAAAAATAAATACTGTCAACCTGCCCTTTCCTTAACACCACTCTTTTGTTTTATAAAACTAGCTACAACTACGCTATCATTTGCTACTACACCCTGCTTAAGACCGAAAAGTCCTCAATTTTTCACCGTCTGTGAGCGCCGTTCAATTTCGTCGACCGTCAGCACCTTCTGTCCCTGCGCCGGTAGTGGCGGCATGTTCGGCAGTTGTTGTTTGAAGAGGTCATTTCCGAACCACTTGGACAGATTGTTGCCATCTGGAGGAAAAACGAACTAAACTTTATCACTTTTTAAAAGTAATGCTTCTGCAAATGTGCACATGGCAAACCATTTCCTTGGAACTTGTATGCGAGTCGACAAACCAATTACATTTGCCTATGGTGTAAAATCAATTCGCCGAGCAAAAAGAATGAACTCCCAAGGTGAACAAAGATTGGTGAAAAAAAGTCTCAGATGTTTTGTCCTTATTAATTTCCAACTCTGTGGCTTATTCTGCTCTGTTCCGACAACTGATATTATTATTGTAACATTCAGCGTCCACGGTTTCCGTGGAGTGCGTCTTAAACAATATATTACCAGGCTTCATGTTAGCTAACGATGCGATTGGTGCTGCCATCTGAGGTTGCGGAGACAGAGCACGGCTAATGGCTGCGTTCAATGCAGCGGCAGACAAAGTGGAACTGGCTAGACCTGGCTGTGTGGCAGCTGCTGCCATCATTGGCGATAGTTGGTTCGGGTACATTCCTGGCCGCGTGGCCTGCAACACATAAATATTAAAACTACAGAAATTGTTTAGCGTTAACAGCTTGGGTAAACTGTAAAACCTTGCTAATAAATTAACTCATTTGCTACATTCATCTGAGTGATAATCGCAAATTTATCAAGACGCAAATTTCGCAAAGTGAAAACTGTTACATGGTTCCCTTTCAGGTCCAAAAAAGGACAATTTGATCTTATGTTTTGGCTTGTTGTGTACATGTATATAGTGAGTCTATGTTACCTGTAGGCGCGGGTCTATGGTGGCAGCAGCTGGACGTGGCTGAGCTGCCTGAGCCTGCAGAGCAGCTATCTGGTTCAGCTGATTTATCTGGTTCATGTTCATCGCTTGCGGAAGTCCAGCTAAAATACAGAGATAATTGTCAATGCGAATCCGACATGCTTTTAATTGTACACATAAATTTCGGTTACATTTCGGTTAACAACATACGTCTGACAGGGTTCTGTATTCCACCAGACTGCATCATACGTTGTACCAGCAGAGCATTGGCCGCAGCTGCATTCGCCACTGCCGTGTTTACTGTAGGAATACCTGGTCGCACAATTCCTGACTGTACACCTGTAAAATTTACACAAGATTTCGTTATATTTCTCATACTTCACACAGTATTAGAATATTAGACACAGATATAGTAATCTTCAGAATTCATCAGTTGAATCATGTTTGAAGAGCAGATTATAAACAGTGTAATTAAACACGTACCAGGTAGTCTTGCAGCAGCTGCTGCCGCTAGTTGGGCATTCAGCACACCCTGGTTAGCTGCTGCGGCGGCTGCCTGTCTTTGCATATTTGGCGAAGTCGGAGATATTCTCTGGAAAGACAAAATAAAGCATAAGAAAAGGTCACTCATCCCATACAGACGCACACTTTCCAGTATTATTTGCAGTATACCAAGTATGAGTCACCATTAAAGGAAGGATTTGAAACTTAAACATGTACTCCTCACATCAATAGCTACTCATTAAACTTGGATGGTACCCACCTGTTGCTGTTGTTGAAGCCTTTGTTGCTCCAGCAGTTTGTTTAGGTCTAAGTTTCCAGCTGCCGTTGTAGATGTTGCTACTGTATTGGAAGCTTGGCTTCCTACTATGGCTCTGTGTTGTGACGCAGCAGTCGTGTGAGCAATACTTAAATTTGGAACACCTTGTGCACCGGCGCCAGCTTGCAGCGGTCGGGTTGGCTGTGGTTGATGCGGCTGTGGCTGAACTGTTGCCACTGGAGGAGTACCCCCAGGAGGAGACATAACGCTACCTGTGTGAAGACAGACAAGACTACAGACAGAGAACATAAATAAGTGATGCCTATCTCATTAACCCAACATTATGAATTTCACTGGACATTTTCAAGTTCAGAAAACAATCAGCTGCAAGGACATTATTTAACCGTAGTGATTAATGTGACTCAATTTAGCGTGTTGAAATATTTAAGTCTCGAGATTACCCTTTACAATTGCTCTTCCACCCATGAACGGCGGCTGATTTGGTACAGATGATCCAATGGACTGCATCGTGCCCTGTCCAACCAGTGGTCGCCGCTTGCTATCGGGTTGTTGAGGTTGCCCTGGCATACAAGGCTGAGGCTGAAACAAGCCAAGATATATTTTTCGTTGTTACATGTAACAATTACTTAATTCACGTGATGAAATATTTATTGCAGCAGTCCTTGTGTGTCCAAATACTAAATAATATTAACTGCGGGAACAAAAGCAACGAGATGTGTCTTGACCAACAAACCTGCTGTTGATGTTGCTGCAATAAATGTGCATTTACAAGAGTCTGCTGCTGGTGATTTTCTTGAAGTTGTTGCAAATTTGATGGAACGGTAATTGTTACACCTCCCTCGGATGATACACTTCCTGGAGTTCCTGGATGCGGTGGTGTATCCGCCTGAAGAATAACTTGTGGCACTCCAGGTCTTACTCCCTGAAATATAGGGTCTCGGAAATTAATTTCTTGCTAAACGTAACACATGAATGGCATGTTAAAACATTTACTGAAACAAGTCTTTGCATTATTCCTTTTATAAGAATAAAATCTGTTGAAAAAAATGATTAACTTACCGTGGGTGTATTGCTTTCTCTCTCATCGTCTCTTCCATTTTCCTTTGCCTCTGCTTTTTCATTTGCCATTTTCCTAATTACAGATGTTGGCGTAAAAGCTGGTAAGACTGCAAAAGTTAAAATAAAATAAACGAAAAAATAAATTACCACAGTTGCGTAATATCACTGAATTTACTCTTAAGAACGTGAGTGATACCTTTTGGTTGCAGCTGCTGAGGCATGCTTGTTGGAATCGAAGCAGATCCAGCACTGCTTGCTGCTGTTTTAATGGTAGAGTTGATGGGAGGAAACTGGAAGTGCTGTGTACCACTCGTGACGGGCGCGTTCGGCGACTTCAATCTGGTAACCGGAGCACTACTGGAATGTGACACAAGACATAGTTATGTACAACTTTGTCTGAAACATAGTAAAGACAGAAATAATCAATATTAAGATTTCCCAACGACGTGTATAATTGTGAAGATGGTGGAAAACGTTTCAATCAGAGAATTAAGAAGCCAGCATGTGCTGCGGCAAGTATTACAGGTCTTTTTCGGATTATTTGACGTCTTTTGTTGTTGAATCTGCTGCTGGATATTTTTTGTGTCAACATCTGTTAAGATATCTTTCCGTTGGTCAGCATGTGTCTGTGGAGTTGGCTATTGCTGTTGAGGTAGTTTCACCGTATTACAAAATGCGCTTACCCATCCTGCTGCTTTCGCATGAAGCGTTCTTTCTGGTCTTCAAGCTGTTTTTTAATGAGAGCATTCTGCATGATCATTTGTGTGTGCGCAACAAGTTCTTGTGGCGAGGGAACTCTTGCTATTTGTTTACTAGCCTAAAAATCAATGATACAACATTCAGCACACGAACTACAGTGCTGCTACGGAAAGTAATGTTAAAAAGTTAATCGTAAACGGTGCAAAACATCTGAAGCATAACGCCCAGAACTCTTCAACCATGACACATTAAGCCAATGACCCCATTCACTAATGACTCATTCAGCAATGACTCACTCAGCCAATGACTGATTCACCAACCTTCAGCCAATGACTGATTCACCAATGACCCCATTCAGCTGATGACTCATTCACCAACAATTCCCATTCACCAATGGCCTCCTTCATGAATGACTCCATTCTGATTCAGCTAATGACCTCACTGACCCATGGTCTCATTCATGAATGTTCCCCATTCACCAATAATTCATTCATGAATTACCCCATTCTGCCAATGAACCATTCACCAATGACTCACTTCATCAGTGGCCTCATTCACGAATGATTCCATCCACCAATTTATTGGTGCAGAGGATTATGTCAGTTTGCCACTTCTATTGAAATTTTACCATCTAAAAGATGGCCGATACTTCTATTTTCTTTTTTACATCATTACAGTTGCTCTTAAAGTACATTAACTACAATACTGATGCTTCACGTACCTGTCCAGTAACTTGAAGTGTATTGGGACTGGGAGGCGGCTGCAGCTGTGATGCATGGATCGGCGACGGCGCAGTTAGATGCATAGGGGGCTGACTACCGAACACTAAAAAATGTACCTCACATAAATTAATAGGACTCACTCATCGGGTAGGTTTGACAGCTCCTTTTTACTTTTTGTTTAAGACTTATTTGCCGGACAAGCAACAGTAACCTTTTGTATCTTTGCTAAATCAGTTATGTACTGGTTCCTTGGATAACCACCCCCAACACAATTAATTCTGCTACTCACTTATAGGAGACGGAGCGTTTGGCGTTGAGCTTGAAGGTTGCTGAAGAAGGCCGGGTATTCCAGGTGACGGACATCGGGGTGAAGCTGGCGGCTGTAAATGGCTTCCCAATGTAGGTGGCTGCAGTGTAGCAGCTACTGCAGCCAGTGCCGGAGGACAAGGTGACGCAGGAGGCTTTGGTGTAATGATCGCTGGATTCTGTTTCACAAACTTCATAATTTGCTCTTGTATTTGTTGTTGCTGCTGACAAAATTACACCACCACTCAGCAATTAAAGCTTTAGAAAAATGCAGCCATATTCTCGCATTTAAAATACGTTCAATAAAATCTAACTTCAGATCTGTGCTATGTCTAATCAGAAAGCTTTCGTGGTGACATCACCTTAATAAAATTGTATTCTCTAACCTGTTGCTGCTGCTGCTTCATTTTCGCTTGTTGCTGAAACTGCTGTTGAATCTGCTGCTGGATATTTTGTTGCGTCAACATCTGTAAGATATCTTTCTGTTGGTGAGCATTGATTTGATTCGCTTGTGGAGCTGGCTGTTGCTGTTGACTTGACGCCAAGTGTCCCATTCCACCGTGTGCAGTAGTTATCTGCTGATGGGACACGCCTGCAGCTTGCAGAGGCGACACTCGCCCTTCTGCAACCTTTTGCTGTTGAATAGACAGACAGTTCAAAATCCTCACAGATATGGCTGATTCAGACAGAACTTGCATGGGACATGTACCGGGACTGATACGAATTGGCTTACATGATCTTAAGTGGCAGTTTTCACACTACAACTTGAACTGTACCTGTATCGGTACCTACACCTTAGCATTAGATTTGTCCCACTCCCAGTACGAGTCCCATTGAAGTTCTGTCTCAATCAGCCATTACACCAAATGACCGCGAAAGTAAATGTAATTCGTTGAGACAATAATGTCGCTTTAACTTCACACTTACCATTTCCTTCTGTGCCTGCCCGAGCGTTCCAGCCTGTTTCATCATACCCAGAAGTTTATTAAATGCCGTCATATCTGTTGGAGAAGGCTGTTGTGGTAATTGTTGTTGTGGCTGCTGGTGAATACTCTGTGGACCTGCACTGGGCCTCTGATGGACCGGCTGACCAGGTCCAACGTTTGGGAGTAAATTTCCTGGTAAAGTGTGACCCTAGAAAACGAATCATACGTGAAAATAGCCTGATGGTCTATGCACACTGACTGGTGCATTTGCAATTGCATCGTCATTAACAGATGGGTTTAATATGTTCCAATCATACATTTCACTCCCAAGTGACAAAGATTGAAGTACTGAGGACGCAGTACTGGAAGGGCCCAGATGCTCAATTTGAATATGGTCTAACATACTACACACGTGATACTTACAGATGTCATTGAAGCCGCTGCTACACCAGGTGTGACTCCCAAACCGTGACTGGGTATAGCTTTGTGCTGCCTGTTGTTGTTACTCATGTCCATTTCTTTGAGATTAGCCTCTAATTCCGCCACTGTGGTAATTTTTCCTGGCACGCCTAATCCTTTGGAATCAATCATCAATAAATATTAATTTTCGACGAATATTCCGAAAAAGTACCTATGAAAAGGATTTCGTAGGTTTAAACTTATGTTTGCCTAAGATATTAATGACATTCCTTCCATAATACCTCTGGTTTTATTTTTCGACATTATCATAAAAAGACAGTAAACAGAACCAAAATATCCCCCGAAAGTTTTTCAAGACAGCGTGGTAGAACAAGTCAGTCAAAGGATTTTTTCAGTTGATCAACTTCCACTTGTCTACCCAATAATTTTCTTGCACATATTATTACTGGGTTTGTTGACACAAAATACCGGGAAGGAATTCC
>JBCAUG010655003.1:0-13864 GCA_038406175.1 Haplosyllis leylae | reverse complement strand
TTTATATTAAACCATTACACAATTTATAGGATTCATAGAACGAATAAATACTACTATATATATATATATGCATCTTTACGAGAAAGGGTATCACTCTAATTTGTGTACATAGGGGTCATTTCAATTTCTCTTCCTCAAGGTTTACAATTGTCATACATATGTTAAATTGGTATCACTGAAAAGCCGAAAGATTATTTTACAACACTAGTAATCTGTTTCCTCTTCACAAGTGTTAGTAAAATGAGTAACATCAATTTTATTCCTGGCACCTGTCCAGAAATTGTTCATTTGGGTGTTACATTTTTATAGGCCTGTCCTTCTTCATTTAATATCTAATATTCTATTAACAGTATACTAAAATTTGTTTTTGTTTATAGAAGATAAATAATCCCAAATTATAAAAATATCAATAAGTTGGTTTAATATTCCTTTAATAAATAAGGAATCGCATGTTAATTTCATTATAAATATGTCACACGTTTTCATTCATAACTATGCGTTACTACATATCGGTTTTTATAATTTTTCTTCATCACCCTAATGACTTGTATCCGAAATATGAAAGTTTCCATCCTTTTTTTTTAACATCAACAGTCAAAAGTAGTTTATATTTTCATTTAAAAATATAAACACCAAAAATATACGCGTAACGTACATGTAACGTACACAAGGGTGTTACTAATGTTAGTAACGCCTCATCACCCCAGGGTCACGTGACTTTTCGTGGTTGTTTTTCCATCCAATATGGCTGCTGGTCTTTAAGCTGTTGATTGAAGCTGCTACATTTTCCCAGCGGTAAGTACATTTAACGCGATTCTTTTGCTTTGAATGTAGTTCCTACTATTTCTTAAAACTATTGTGACAACTGAGAGTATATTTAATACCTTATTCAAAGTAAAATAGTACCACATAAGACTTTTCAAACTTTTCATGCCCTCTCCAGATTTCATATTCGTGGTTTTATTCTGTACATCACTTAAAAAGTTAGAAATTAATATATTGACCCAACTGGACATTGTTAATAGCCATTGCATTAATTTAAAATGAAATTACACAGTCAGATGTACATAATGCTCCATGTTATCGTCTGGAAACATGATAAATGTTTTCAATGTTAGTAACGGTCATTTCCCTTTCATGATTTTCAAATAATTCTAGATATGGAGCCGTATTACTATCCAGGATATAGGTATCCTAATCCTACTGTGCCGAGTCTCCAAAGTGTCCAAAGTGTTCAGCCACTTGACAACTACTATCTGCGACCCCAGCCAGCATACTATGGACCGGGACTTGTCCCGCCACCACCACCACCACCTCCACCTCCACCAGTATCAACCATCCCAGCACCACCCCAACCCCAACCACTACAGATACCACTTCCACCACATGTTTCAGTGGCACCAGCACCAGCACCAGCACCAGTTGTTACTAACACTACTGTTTCGCAATCGCAGCTACAACCACCTTCCAACCAGCTCCAACCACCTTCCAGTACGTCACATTCACATTCACATTCGTGCCAAGTGTGTCCTTCAGAACATTTCCAACCTCCACCCCTTCATCATCACCATGAAACACGGGAAACCACAAAACCGACCATTAAAGATGCAAGTGAAACACAATCAACCACCGTTACTCATGACAACGGAACAACTGAAAACAATGAAGAGCTAAAAAACCGAATAGGTAAACTAGAATCGGATTTAACAAACATAAACAGCAACATAAGTAATTTGGTTCAAATGATGACAAAGAGGGAAGAAGTTCATGCACACAAAAATGAAGAAGGATCACAACCACTACAGGGACGAAACCATCCAAAAATGGTTCAAGAACAAAAACCTGAACTGTCCAAGCCAAAAAAAGCTCACAGTAATAAAAGTCAATCCAAACAGTCTGATAATGACTTCTCACTAGAAATTCAACAGGATGGGATTAGACAAAATGTGGAATCACTGATTAATCAACTGGAGGTGGATGATGATCCAGTTGAGACTGGAGGACCTTCTGTAGATGACTCCTCTGAAGAAAGTGACCGACCACATCTTTCCCAAACCAATATCTCTGTTCCTGACAACTATGATGATTTTGTACAAGGCGTTGATCATTCTACTCCTGCTCCTACACCAGAGCCATGACAAACAAGAAGCATGCGTTCATCATGATCACGAGGAGGTATGTGTTACTAACTATCTAAATCAAGTTAATTATTACAATTTTATTTAATTACTTTAGAATATCCTTGTATTATTTTAATTGAATTGTTTGTCTTTCAGGTGTATCCTCCGACAGTGACTCTTCAGTAACGCATAACGTTAGAAAATCTCGACCACGTACAAGGCATCAGATAAATGAACACCATCGTAAGTCTTCATCATCCTACACAAGTATAATTTTTTTAACTTCTTCATACTAACACCTGTCAAAATTGTATTTCACCTTGTAACTTCAGTGCCTAACAATTTTATGTTCTGTTATATATATCAATTTTTTCTCCAGATCCAGATAAACCCGCTCCAAAATTGAGGACAAGAAGCCCTACACAACCCCAGTTCAGGAAACCTGCTGTCGCACCTCTTTACTCAAGAAAGACATCAGTGGTGAAAACTGGCGACAAAATTGTCACCTGTACTCTTAAAGTTCCTGTACTAGAGCACATCAAAAATACGTAAGCTTATAAATAACACTAATAACTTCTTTTTAGTGCACTTCATCAGTCAATTCATTAGTAACGCCTCCTTTCCTATGCAGCAAATCATCCCAGCAGGTTTAATACAAGCCATTACTTACTAGTTCTTTTTTATTTCTTCAACAATTGCAGCCCTGACTATGAAGTGATTGGTCCAGACAAAAATCATCGTTATGAAATTAAGTTAAGATCATTGGGAGAGGCAGATGATATACTCGGTTTGAATCCAGCCATAAAATACCCGTTTGGTAAGGATGTCAGCCACCTCTCAGGCCAAGAACGTCATAGTGCTCTGAATACTATTCGGCAGAGAGCATACCAAAGAAAGAGAAACTGCAAGCTGCGCTGGTAACTATTACAATTTTGTATCCTTAATTTTGTTTTTTGTTATAGAATGTCAAAAGAAAAAGTTTCAAACAGAGAAGGAAAGGGCAAAGCATTACCGTGAACTGGCCAAACAAGATCCGTATAAGTATGCTCGAGTACGGGAACAAAACAGAAAAAGGTAATTGTGCTTTTTTATTAATGTGTTTTTTCCATTTCTCTCTTTAGTTTAATGGTCTTGCTGCACAGAGAAAAATCAAGGGTGGAAGAAATTGTCCAACATCTCCTCAAAGAGAGAGAAGACTTTAACAACCTTTTCAGGTAATTATTTATTAATTTTTACAGGCAAGATAGTTTCCGAAAAAGGGAAGCTAGGTCCAAGCAGAGCCAGCAAAACGAAAGGCAAAGAAAGTGCCGCAACGCAAAAAAGGCGTTACTAACGAAAATGCCTACCTCAGACAGGGACGCTTCCAATACAGAGGAATCGTTACTAACTTCAACGGAGACATTACAACTTCAATCTGATGATGGTCATGAAACAGATTCGACATTAATAAGTAACACCGATTCATTAGAAGTCCAATCTGACAATAGTTTTACCTCAGATAGAACCAGAGCAAGTACTGCCAGGAAACACCTTCCTAAGAATCCACTTTTGCAATGTCGAACAATCATCAGGCTGTTAACATTTGCACTCACAAATAAGAAAACGAGAGATGTTATGAAAACTGAATTGTCAAAAAATGAAAACTTCAAGAAAAGAGCAGGGTTCCTTAATCAAATATGTTCAGATCAAGGAAAAGAGGCACAGAAATGCATGCGACAGCTATATTGTCTTCGTTCAAAGGGTCGTAGGAAAGTAGTTGTTCTTCAACAGAAAGTTAAGCAATTGAAGTCCAAATTTTCAATGCGAAAAGTTCAGTCTTTGACAGGAATGACCTACCGACAAATCTACAGAATAGTTAACCCTCCATCAGAATTGCATGCAAACAGAAGGGTTACTCAGGAAGATCGTGTGGCTCTCTACAAATGTGTTTTGAAAACTGTCCACTCCATGCAAATTCCATACAGGAGATTTGCCAAATACTTTTATTTGAGGGAGACAATCAAAGATACATACACAGCATATGCCAAGGAACAGAAAGCGTTAGGCCTTAGGATTCTCAGTGAAAGTGCAATGTACAAAAATTTGCCAACCAATATGCGCTCTCAAAAATACATCCCATTTATGGAGTGTTTATGTGCAAAATGCCTTAACTTTGCTGGTTTTGTTGATGCCATTCGATCAGCAGGTGTCACAATTGAACGAAAGTCTCTGTTTAATGTCATCAGAAGTATTTGCCCATTCCTTGTTCACAAGAAGGATCTTAGGGAAAGTCCTAAACCTGTTCAGCCAGACATGTCTCACACTCAAAATGTGAAACGCACATCTATTTGCTTTGGTAAATTGGAAGAGGTTGTTTTTGATCCAAACACATTGGAATTGTGCAAAACAGTGGATACCCCAATTAGTAACGTTTTGTGCCCTGAACCCCCAAAGCACAACCCAAACTATTTCTTGATTGATAGTAATAACGCACCTACTGATATCACTACAGAAACTGTGGTTCTAAATGCAAACCCAAACTGTATGTTTAGGGAATGCAATCAATGTGGGGTGCATAAAGTTTTCCATCAGTTATGTAAGGACAACCCAAATCTTGTTTCTCAATTGAACAATCCCGTTATATGGCACAAATGGACTTCATTTGTGGAGAACATCAATGGTAAAAAAGTGCAAAGACCATTTGATCGCTATAGATTTGATGGGACATTACAAGAGCTTCTTAATATATACTTCGATTGTGTGCACAACATGTCCAGACACTATTTTCACTTCAAGTGGCAGGCAGTGCAATATCAGAATTTGCGGCAAACTATTCAGCCAGGGGAAGTTGGACTGGTGATGGATTTTGGCCAGAACATAAACCATAGAAAACAACTAGAAGCCCAGTCCACTCATTATAGTAGAAGACAATCGACAATATTCCCCTTAGTTTGCTTCTTTTCATGTAAATTGTGCTCGGCATTAGTAACACATGAGATCTGCTGCATTAGTGACGACCTTCATCATGATGCCTATGCAGTGAGAGCTTTTGAATTGAAGGCGATAGAAGTTCTCAGATCAACTGGTGTTGAAGTGAAGCATCTCTTTGAGTGGTCAGACAACTGTGGCTTAGAATTCAAAAGCAAGATCCCCTTCTATGTCCTTTCCCATATGAAGTTACCAATAACTAGGAATTACTGGGGAGAGAATCACGGAAAGGGACCTGCCGATTCTGTAATTGGCAGAGTCTCACAGTCCATTAAGTCAGCTATTGCACGAGGCAAAACATCAATTAACCATGGAATGGATATGACTCTTTATCTTGAATCTATTAATAAAAGTACGGAATTTAATCCAACAGACAAGAAGTGCCAGCATTTCAGACAAACATTTGCTTATGTAGACTCCATCAACAGACTTGACCACAATAACACAGTAGAAACCCTATGCGGAATGAGAGAATTTCATTGCGTTCAAACTACTGGCATTCCTGGAACTCTAAGGGTCCGACGCTCATCTTGCATGTGCAGGTGGATACTTAAATTAAAAATTAATGTTTTAGTTTTGCTGTTTTCATCTGTTAGTAATGTATGACAAATTAACTTTATCTTTACAGGGCATGCAGAGACTCCGACTCTCTTCAGACGTGCCAAAATGAGATTGTAGCCGGCCAATGGAAAGAAAAGACGATGGAATACCAACTACCAGACATGAAGTTAGCAGAACCTGTAGACGATGATCTGAAAGAGCACCTGGCAGATATGTTTTCCGAAGGTGCTAAAAAAAGAAAACGGAAAAAGCCAAACAAATCCAAGGAACCAGAAACGTCCGTTACTAACACAAGTTCATCTATGTTGGATAGTACTCTAGATGGAAGTGTAGTTACAAATGACACTGATAAAGTGTTATCAGACGTAATTGATATGGAAGTAACCGTCAACACTACCAAAGAGATTACAAAAGGATGTACGACAAGGTCCAGACAGAGAAAAATAAAAACTGTGGAGAAAGGCATCAAGAAGGGCAAAGCTACTAAGGAAATAACAGCTGAACAGGATGTACAAATAACGGGGCAGAAACTCTCCGAGTTCAGACAAACTGACTTTGATCAACCTGTGTGGATCAAAGAAAGAGCAATTATAATGCTTCCAAAATCTAAGAGGCTTAAGGTGACACCGGGGTATACACACATTCTCATTCCCCCAGAACACGACTACACCTTATGGAAGTCAGTAGGGTCAGATCTTTCCAAATGTCGTAAAGACTGGGATGCCATGTATAATGTCATCAGCAATTATCTTGAAACAATGAAATTGGATGTCCATGTAAATTCTGTTCTTAGTGTGAGACTAACGTGGGATAAACATGACACCATGGCCCACTCTTTGTTTCCTCGGGATGGCCCTTGCGATCGAATGGATGCATTTGAAATCAACACTGAAGCAGTGGGTGATTGCTTGCCTGCTGCTGTTAGCCGCATTGTGTATGGTAACCAGTTTCACACAGAAGAAATGCGATTAAGGATGACTGTTGAGGCCATTAGTAACGAAGACTGGTACCTAGAGGATGACAACCTATCACTCGATCTGCCTTTCTTGGACACTGACAGAACAATATGTGAGAAGTATATACTGTTTTGTGGATTTCAGACAAACGATATGACGAATGATCTCAGGTACTGTTACCGCCAAGAAGTGCTCAGGTGCTCTATGTCAAAGCAGGAATGTGCACTGTGGCAAATCCATCATTTTGCCACAGTTATAAGACGGCCAATAATCAGTGTGTTCCCCGAATATAACGATGTCGAGGACGATTCTCCATTGAGGTTCTACCACAACCGCACCATCATTCCGAGGATAGAGAGTGACAGACAGAATGATCCCGTTACAATCATGTGGACAAAATCTAGTCCGTTCTCCACGGCCGTTGCAAACCACTTCGTTCCTGTAGTAAGGTAACATTATTATGTTAGTAACAATGAATATCGCACATTTGTTCTTGCACTTGGGAGATGTAAAACAACATGCAAATCCTTTGTCTTAGTAACACTAAAATTGTGTGTAACTCAAATTGAACATTCATGTTTTTTATACAATGTTCTATTTTCAAATTTCAGAAGTCAACCTGTCCATGCACTGGAATTTGTACAAACTTTTCCAGAGGGTGCTCCTGCTCAGGAATTGAGCCATATAAAGGCTCATAAAACTTCGGCCGGGATAACCGTTAATGGCACAGAAATCACAGTAAATGACCCTGAAGGGGAAAGTTCTGGTACTAATCAATCGCAGGAGTCGAAGGACATTGGGGAATCTGTTCAAATTTCACAGTCAATCATAAAACAAGTAGAAGAGGATGAGTCAAACAAGAAGGAAAGTGAAATTGAAAAGACCAGTGCAAAATCTCCAGTAAAAGACAGTGTGGATGCCACAAGTTCTCAGTCTACTGTGATACAGAAACGCCTTTTTGTACAAATCGAAGACATTGGTGAATCTTACCCCATAAGTGAGGACTTCTCCCCTCCTAAAAGGCCTAAATTGATAAGTGAGAAGGAGGCAGGAAGAAAAACGAGATTAGTAAGTGACAGTGTAAATGTCAATACAGTTGGCCAGAATGAAGAGTTAAAGGAAGAGTCCCCAGCTAGTGAGGTGTTAGTAACGGACGTGGTAGGAGGAAAAACACCATTAGTCAGTGACAGTGTAAATGGGAATACAGATGGCCAGAATGAAGAGTTAAAGGAAGAGTCCCCAGCTAGTGAGGTGTTAGTAGTGGACGTGGCGGGAGGAAAAACACCATTAGTCAGTGACAGTGTAAATGGGAATACAGACGGCCAGAACGATGACTTGGATGATAGAGACAAGTCTTCAGCTGATGAATCAAAAGGAGATAATAAGAGTGAAACAGAAGGTGCAGACATGGAAAAGAAGTTGAACCCTAGGAGCAGAAAAAGTAAGACCCAAATAGGTTCTCTGCAACACAAAACACAAAAGAAGTTAACAAGGGTGTTACCAAGAGCACCACGAGGATTTGGGTACAAATGCATGCCAAATCTGCGGGGGAGACTTACTGCCATGCAAATAAAGAGGAACAAGGACTTAGCAGAACGAAATAGAAAATTGCTACAAATGTTCAGGCAGCAAAACCAGGATAAAAGAGATAAATTAAAAGAAGAAGACAGCAAAAAAGAAGAGCAAAATGACCCATTGCCCACCAACACCAGGTTAGTAACGGGTACACTTGAAGAAAATATGATATCAGAGATAGTAAGGAACCGACAAGAAATTTCGCAGGGTGAAATAGAACTAAACACACTTTACAATTCCGAAAAAGGAAGAGAAAATCTGGATATTTTGGCTGACTTAGCGCTTAAAGGAGAAGATACTAGAATGTAAGTCTGTCTGCAAATTTATTTAATTGATTGAATAATTGGACAAGTAATTAATGCTGCCAGTAAATACATAACAATGAGCCAGACTATGTTTTGTTATATTTGTTCACTTGTAATTATAGGGAGACAGCTATCAGGAAGAAATCGACTCCGTCCAATATGGATACCAGGTCAAGATCAAGATCCAGATCCAGATCCCAATCCAAAACACCTTATGAAAGTGATTCTTCGCAGCGTGGATATGTGTCAGCCAGTGAAGTTTCAACTGATGATTCAAGGTCATACCAGAAGCAAAAAAAGACCAGGTCAAGGTCAAAGTCATCACATGATAGTTCTACACGTTCCAGATCAAAGGACAGTAAAAGATCCGGATCAAAATCAACTGACAGCGGAGAGTCTGAAGCAGAATCCGAATTGTCTAAGAAACCAAAAAGGTATGTTACTAACACTGGTAACCTTAATAGTTTTGCATCAATTTCTAAAAATGTAAAAACTAAGTGCAAATAGAAACGAATTATTATTTGTTCATTTCAGGAAGAGAAAGAAAAGAAGTAAGAAGCAGGAATCAACAGATACGGATGCGGAGGAAGGGCCAACGTCCTCTCCACATAAAAAGAGGTAAAGATTACTAATACCTGTACATTTTAAAGAAAGCAACAGATTGAAATACAGTTAGCAAAAAAAGTGAATGTAATTGCATGGGTAATAAGAAAAGTGTAACTTTTTTTGTTTTAGATTGGCAAAAAGGAGACGGATTCCGTCTTCGAAAGGGGAATCGGTTGGGGATGATGAAACGGATGGAAACACTTCCGATTTTTACAAGTAAGTGCATAATTGAAGTTGCACTGATACTTAATAACATATTTTAATGCTGTGTGACGGATACATGCATTAGTAACGCTATAGCAAATATTTGGTTTCTTAAATTGCTGGAATATAAAAACATTAGTAACGCCATTGTAAATGTTATTGTTTCCTTTTTTGCTTCAGGGTTGAGAAATTTACACCCCTCAATAAGTTACCAGGAAAGGAAATTGATGAACCCCAAATTGGAGACTACTGTCTAACGTCCGAGAAGTCCGTCACCAATAGGGTACTGTATTATGTTGTGAAGATAATAGATATCAGAGGCGACAATATGACATGTGAATGGTATTCATTCAAGGATACACAGAAACTCTTTGTTAAATTAGATGCAAAGTGGGAAGTGTACAAAGAATCTATATTATCAAAAGTCGAAGAACCAAAGGAAGTTGGAAGAAGGGGGAGAATTCTGTTCAGTGATGTTTTTAAATTCTTGTGCGGTTATGAGTTTGAGGCATAGTGTGTAATGTTACATTGTAAACAAACCTTATATTCTAAGATTGGTCCTCGTTGATATTGTGACCATTGCATTGTGTTCAATTTGTACCATCCCTGTTGAATTTGTCCTGTTTGGATCATGGACCTATTTTTCCATTTTCCATTCACAGAAATTGTATGTAGGAAGAAATTCCAAAGGGCTGTCTGTTTTTGCAAAGATACCAATCCAAAAAGGAGAGGTAATTTGTGAATATGAGGGAGAACTCTGCCCATACAGTGTTTTTCGGAGAAGGCATTCGCAATACAACAGGGATGGTAAAGGTAGTTTTATTTTAGAGTTCAAATTTAAAGAAAAAAGATTTGCAATTGATGCAACAAATGATAACAAATCTTTCGGGAGATTGATAAATCATTCAAACCGTAAAGCAAATATCAAACCACATGTAGGAGCTGATAAGACAGGAAATCCCTATGTTTATTTTATAGCCGTTACTAACATCCACCCTAATGATGAACTTTTATATGATTATGGTGACAAGGGAAAGGATTCAAAGGAAAGTTTTCCTTGGCTGAAAGAGTAAATGAAATTGTTATTGTTATATCATGTATACTTTTTGTACAGGACAATTTGACATAGAAAAAATAAACTACATTTAAGTAATTACTGTGTTGTGTCATGTTTTATAAATATTGTCGCGTCACAACAATTTTTTGGTGATTAAGGAGAAAAGTTTAGATGTGTGCTGATATAACACAGAAATTATTTGCGTGTTGTGGTGATTGATGGACTGATGGGGGCAAAAGGGCAATGGTTTATGGTTTGCTGATTTAATGTTGTGCGAAAATTCTCGTTAAGAAAATTGAGTTTTGTGTATAGACAAGTTTAGAGGTGTGCAAGTTTAGAGGTGAGTAACAGGGTTTTAAAGTTCTGAAATGAGGTACAAGGAAAACCGCATACAAGATGTCGGAATATTAATTACATCAAAGGATGTGAACCGGTGTTACTAATGTTAGTAACACATATTTGGACCTGGTACTTTCCCACGCATTCTAATTTGCATGTCTCAGACATCATGCCCCATGACAACGGAAGTTTCCATTGATTACGAAATTCGATTCGTTACTATCTAGACTAATTATGCTCCTAATTATGCATAATATTAGGTCATATGTTGTCACAAGGAGTCTGGGTAATTTATTGGCCATATTAGGGTATGGCAGACATGTGGGCACGATGGTTATAAAAGGCATTAGCAGCTGCTGGTGACGCCATATTCATTTTGACTTTTGACAAGTTCACACCGAGAGAATCAACTGACGAACATTTTAGTCAAGAAGAAAGAAGAAAGATGTCGCAGAAGGAAAAAGACATGACTTTCAGGTAGGTTCTAATGTTCCATGCATTCATAAAATGTTAGTAATATGATCAATTATGTGGATGAAATTTTAAGAAGATAAAAAAGAGGACAAATGTTTATGAATACATGATATTGACATGTGACATTTGTATCTAATACTTGAAAGATAAAAAGTCGTCTATTAATTGACAGTAATTATGTGAATGAAACACAGTTGTGTTTCAATTTGTAGGAAAATAGCATTAGTAACAGTGGAGAAAGTTCATGATCAGGTCTGTTTTTCAGTCTTTTTGTTTCTAACATGATTTAAAATTCTACTGCAGGTCGGAGGTGACAGATGCCAAGGATACAAAGAAGATGGATGAAGTTCAGACCGGGACCGGGACTGGTGGGAAAGGTGGTGACATTTCTGGCACTGGTGGGACTACTGAATACAGTGGACAAACGACTCGCTCTGGAGGTGCTGGGGGCCAGACTGTGGATCCAAAAGCAAAGAAGTAGAAAGGTAAGTTATACCAAAGTTTATTGTTATATAGATGATAGTTGTTGCATTGTGGAAAGGAAAGAATAGAGATGAATCGAAATGTGAAGTATGTAACCTGAAATAAAATCTGTTTATGTCATGACGTTGTATGCTATTCCTAATAAAAATGTTTTGGATTTGTGTAAAATTTCGCTATGGTTCTAAGACAGATGTACGTTCTCTTTTAAATTATGGTAATAACTGTTTAATATTTTAAAAGTGTTTGGCCGGATGTCGTTACTAACGATGAATGATAAATGCAATCAAAACCCTGCAACCATACAACCCTACAAAATTTGCTTTCCATTTCAGATGCCTGCACACCACAGATGACATAAGGATGGCGTGACACAATATTTATCCCTGAACGTAGTTGCTACATGTTTGTATGAAAGGAACACTTTGGAAATGTGCATTTTGGAACATGTTTTACGAACTTGCCTTAGAAACACTACCTCAATCTACAGTCTACATATATCTGCATTTGGGATTTCATCTGTATTTGTAAAGGAACATTTTGGAACTAATCTACACAGTTTTTATGTCTTTTATTTGGAGTAAATGTGACGAACATAGCTTAAAAATACTACAGTATACATGTCTCTATTTGTGTTTTTGTCGTGCATTTGTGAAGTCTGTGTGTTTCTGTTCTTGTAATTATTTTAAAATATAGCTAAAGAATGAAAGGAAGAAAATAAATGTTTTTTTGTAGTTTGTTAGAATAAAACAGTAGAAACGGATGCAGTCTGTACAATGGTATTTATGTTATTCTTTTCCCGATGTGCTACTCACAAAAAGTGGTTTTACATGACAGCGTTATTAACGGCTGGTTAAGAGATTTTGATCATCAGAATTTGGGTGCCAATGATTGATATGATGCATAAATGAAGTGACTGGCAGGGTGTGCAAGACAATTTGTTTATCATAATATGGGTGCTAATGGATGCAGTATATCTGTATTTGTTAGTTAGTTATAGTTACTTATAGTTATTCAAGTGCCAGTTACTCAAGTTACTTATAGTTATTCAAGTGCCAGTTACTCAAGACGAAGTAGATAGAATACAAGTCCCAGAATTATTTAAATTTCATTTTCATATACGTAGAATATGTTTATTTTGATGGAATAAAGTGATAAAATTGACTTTGCGGGAGTTAATAATGTTGCGGAAAGTATGATGGTATTCTCATGAAGAATAATAACGACATATTGCCTGAGTTAAAAATATTCCAAGTTAAACGGGAGTAAATGACAAAAAGTCAGAAAATGAGGAGTGATTGGGAAGGGCCACTTGTATGTAATGATATATTGATAGTCAAATATCATGAAAAGAGAAAGCAAAAGGTGGATTGAGAGGCTGTATCAGACTTGGGTTGCCAATGGATGCTTGCTTGCCCATACATGTCTTTCTGCGTATGAACATTGTTGGAGAACATCAAGCCTGCCAGTTTGTTCACCAGAATATGGGTGCATTTGAATGAGATGTATCTGTATATTATCTGATAACAGCATCAATCCGATTAATATGAGATTTTAAGAGTCGACAAATAACAGGAAAGGTTGGTGTTTGATGGTTTGATGTTTTAGTCTATTGTTTAGTATAAAGAGGTCTTATACATTACTAATATTAGTAACGCCAAATTTAAACTAACAAAAAAAATCAGGATATATATTTTTACATGGGACTTATGCCATAGAATTCAAAAATGGAATATAATGTGAACATTTTGAAAGTATGATTTTGTCAAATTAATAGTTACTACTTTGTGTAAAGAAGAGATGGTTCAATTAAAACTACATCTAGGACGTGGCGCCACCTAGTTGTAGAAATATTCATTTGTTACTAATATTAGTAACGGTTCAAATTTAATTTTTTTTAAAAATAAGATATTTTCGTCTAACATAAGTGAAAACCATTGTTTCCATTTTCATGTGATAGGGATTATGAACACCTGTGTGGTGTTTCAGGTCGATTGAATTAAAATATAAATTTTGAAGGAAATGTAACACTTTTGATACCCACTCTCGTAAAGATGCATATATCAATACAGGGAATGGTACTATAAAATGCCACTTCTGGCTAGAAACACCAATAATTACTAATGGTATTTGTCTACAAATACAGTTGTTAGTTTGTGACACAACAGCAGAGTGTGGAATATTGCTAGGCAAAATTACTCTACAAGAATTACTAGCATG
>JBCAUG010654892.1:0-13866 GCA_038406175.1 Haplosyllis leylae | reverse complement strand
GTTTTTATGCTATTCCAAGGCAAAATAATGAAGAAATAATGTAAATTCTAAACACGAGACTCTACATGTCACTCTAACCTCTAGATGTCGACTCAGCATTTTGAAACACACGACGCCAACCACAAAGGTGCGGGTGCCAACCAATTATTTTGGCCAATTTCCCCTTAAAACTGCATGAAAATGAGAAAAATTGGATGGGGGTTGCATGTCCCTGACAGCCCCCCTGGATCTGCCGATGGGCGGGTTTTCACAAAGGGGTCGGATAAGCTATGCGATAACTATATCAGGCTGGATAGTCTATTCAGACCAAAATATTGATTGTTGAGAGAAAACAACTG
Organism: Haplosyllis leylae; assembly: GCA_038406175.1. Lineage (NCBI taxonomy): Eukaryota > Metazoa > Annelida > Polychaeta > Phyllodocida > Syllidae > Haplosyllis > Haplosyllis leylae. The sequence continues at coordinate 13,528 of JBCAUG010654892.1, read as the reverse complement.
GTGCTATTTGTCCTGTTTTGATTCCATAATTACCATATCGTTTTGACTTACGACACGGCGCAGAATTTGATTGCAATTAAGAAGCTTCACTTGACTGAGGTGTGAGACTCCTCATAGACTTAAATACATTTCGAAACAATATACAATTTATTGATGAGAATGGAACATTTCTTGTCGTTTATGTAGGGAAGTTCGGGTACGATCGCATTATGCGGGTGCTCGGGCGGAACCTGAGGGATTTCCTCAACTGTCTGGACAATCTGCACGAGTACCTGAGGTTCTCCTACCCTAAACTCAAACCACCCAGCTTCTTCTGTGAGGAAGAGTCGAAGACCGGACTCACCCTGCACTACAGGTACCTCGCTGACGTTACATATTTTCTAATCTCAAAATACCTGTGATGAAAAAACTTCTGGTGGTATCTTGTAGCAACTACCTTTGGCCTATTATTAGTGTAAATTTGTGCTAGTGGTTACTTTTGCCATCGACTAATTTGCTACTTCGAATTTAATTCAAACGGAAAAAGTCAATTCAAAGTATCTTGATACATCAACCGTGTTTGAACATTTTCTACCAAAAACGGTATTTATAATTTTTTGGATGATAATTTTGTAGGAGCAAGAGGAGGGGATTCACCTATTACGTGATTGGTCAGATAACTGAGGTTGCCAAGGTATTTTACAACACGCCCGTAGAGGTGGAGATCCAGGACACAGAGGAAACCATGGACATGACACACGTCACTATGAGGCTGCACTTTGACAACCAAAACTTTCAGTCTGTAGCATTTCTACTGCCCCCACCCCGTTCACATGTTCATGTGTGTGTGTGTGTGTGTGCGCGCGCGCGCTCATGTGTGTGTGTGTGTGTGTGTGTGTGTGTGTGTTATATCTAGATTTTGATAACTTTCACCTGGCACAGCAAAAATTACTCCTATTCCCTTTTACAATTTGACTTAAAATTCTAAAATCACTTTATCCCTTGTCAGGAGATCGTACTTCGGAAGCTGTGGTCCCCAGTGAATAACATTGATTCTTTGTAAAATATGCAAATGACCTTATCATGTGACTTTTAAGCTTACCAATTAGTCTCAACAAAGTCCAAATGGTGACCAATCAGAAGGTCGAGGCCAACTATCCTTTGAACTTTCCTAGTTATCATGGACCTCAGCTCTCCAACTTGCTAAACTTCGATCATAGATCTACTTGGCAATGGATGGTGCCACCTAACAAGTACGCCAAGTACGATCGTCAATCACACTACCATACAAAAATAATGTTGCAGTATTTTCAGTTCATCACCTGTTCCCCACCTACTTTATTGTGTTCATTCTGAGGTTATAATTCTGCTGTTTGCAAATCAAGAAATCTTTGTAATAGAACAAGGTTACGCACAATCTAGTTTTTCACCAGTTTCAATTTGGCAGTTTTAGTTTTAGTGAAATATTTCAATCATTGAAGCCACAAAAACATGTGTGGCTAGTGTATTATCTAAGTATATTAGAATTAGTATCTAGTGTAATAATTTATTAGACGAATGGCATTAGAGGTATGAAATTTCCAACAGATATTTCATTCAAATAATTGTGTGTAGTTCTAGCTAAAGTAGTTCATTTTATAGCATTCAATGGTCCAAATCCAATGTAGTTCTGGTCAAACTAGTTCATGAATATCACTTTATGGTCTTATTATCCACATCCATTCAGATAATGTTAACAAAAGCCATTTGACAGGAAAGTCTTTTCGCTTATAATTAATTGGCAAGACACATTTTAGACTCCAGTAAGGAATAGTTCGGGTTTATTCACACTAATGGCAGGCCGCCTTGCCTAATAGATTTGGTCTATGAACTAGGCAGAAATAAAAGTTTTTGAAAAACTCGAATGAAAAGCAAAGAACCTTTACAAAAGTTTCATGATATGGCAGTGAGAAACTAATCGAAGAAGAAGACACGGTAAACGTAGACGAGGATCTGCCCATCTCCTCGGACATGTTCTTCGACGTGTTCCCGTTCCATCTGGTGTTCAGTAAGACCATGGTTGTGCGCAGTGTGGGATCGGGCATTGAGGCCATCATGCCGAACATCAGCAACCAACCCATAGACGAGATGTTCATGTTGACCAGGCCACTCGTGGAGTTCTCTTTGGATAACGTAAGTGTTTATTTTTACTGTATAAGTTATCTGAGAAAGTTCTGGAGCCTCAGCGGGGAATCGAGTCCCGATCTCTCGCATTCCGGGTGAGCATCATACCACCAAACCATCAAGACACCTAACCACTCTTCAGATTCCCCCATCCAAGGAGAAGGCATGTCCTCATACCTTTCGAACTTAACGGTCACATTGGTCACCAATCCGAAAAAATTCTGTGTCTCAATGGGCTGTCGCACCCTAGTCTCTGACATTCTCGGCGAGCATCACACCATTAGCCATTCAAGACACCTGACCGCTATTACATTAAGTTAAGTTTAGGATAATACCCGATGCTGAGGTGATTATGTCACCTGAGTCCGAGGTGTTTTCTCAGCACATAATCACTGAAACAGAGGTTGTAATATCTAGTTCAAGAGCCCCTTCATTCAATAAAATATTTCACATGTCGGATAAACAGATGGCTTTCCTCAAAAGTCTTTAATCACAAATAATGGACGATTATTCGAGTACAGATACGTTAGTTACGATGATATTTGTCAGTAATAAATAAAAAATGACGTGGTACGTGCAAAATGACGTCATGGCAGCTTTCTATGTAAACAAATTCCAACCAATGAGTGCAGCTTAAAGTAGGCCTGTTTATCGTCAAACTGCCAAAGGCTTGGGATAGGATGTCAAGGGCTATCGACTCAACCACTAAGGTGACTATAACGAGCCACCAAAAATTCGCTATGAAATAAATAAATTGATGACCAAGTAGTTGCATTTTTGGTCTGTCCTTATCATTGGGAAACAACTAGACACTTTGACTATAGAAATTGCCCGAAATATGCATCAAGAGTAGCAGGACTGAGTTTAACAGGCTTCGCTGATCTGCTATGATTTTACAGGTGCTGCAACACGTAAACAATGTGTTTGAGCTTCAGTCTGTAGATCCAATCAAGAGAATGTCCCATGGAACAACAGCTTCCGGTAGTAGTAGTATGGACAGCATGGACTCAGATACCGCTGGTGAGGATTAACATGGTCTCAAATCTTAAAATTAAAAATTCTAAATACTGAAAATATTTCTGCACCAAAGACCTTCAACATTTCTGTCAGAATTCGTCAGATCTTGCAACTGTCAGAAACTTGAATAAGTGTAAATACTTAAACAGAATGTCGTTTATATGCAGAGGACGATGAGACCGACCCCGCCGATACCACCAGGAAACTCAGACTGAAGGGCCAGATGATCTACATGGCCGAGTGGGATGCTGTCATATTCCTAGGGACGCCCATGTGAGTTGTTTTTCGAAAAAATTCGAAGTGTATCAATTAGACATTTGAATAAGTCTCTCACCTCTGCTTGAAAAAGTAAGTGGATCAGCCTGGCACACCTGTCACTCAGAAGTGAATCTGAGTAATGCATGTCCACAGGTGAAACAAGGAAACCCACCTTGGCTTAGAAACCAAGGACAGGTGTCACAAGTGGCGGATCCAGAGGAGGGTACGCCAACCTCTGGGGGGGGGGGGGCGCCAACCTATTATTTGACCCATTTTTTTCTGAAAAACTCCATGAAAATAAAGAAATATTGGCCCAGAGTGGGGGCAGGGGTGCGTCCCTGGTGCCCTCCCTTAGATCCACCACTGGTCACTAAAATCCACTTGAACTCACGTGCAAGGAACGAATGTCCTTTGAATCATCCGATTCAGTGTAACATAAATTCTATTCGCCCAAAACACGACCTTTTTGCTTGACTAAGAGACAGGATTTTATTGAAATTCCTGGTTTTGTATTCTCAGAATGGAGAACCTTGAGAAGATGTTTCACGTTGGTTTGTTCATTAATGACCTGAGTATGCACGACTCCAGCCGAGATCTCGTTCTGGCGGGAACTCAACAGCAAGCGGAACTAAAGATGGCGCTCGCGCAGGTAAGATATCTGAGAAATTCTTGAAATTCCGTGCGCATTGTCCCAGATCTTTTAAAAATTATCGATTGGAGAATTCTATACACCGTAGGACATTGTGGAAAAAGATTAGAAGGTGATGGCATCTGGTTTTCTTTTTGTGCAAACTAACACAAATGTATAGGGATATATCTGCTCCATTCATGAAGTCCCATTAATTTTCAAAACCTATGTGATTGACCAATACAGTAAACTGTAATCTACAAACTTTCCCCTTATGTTTGCAAAAATCCAGCAAAGCAAGCCTCCAGTGAAGATTGAACCCAGACTCTTGTACGCCTTCCTGACTGTGTTCAGCTGCTGACATTTGGATGTCAGTCTGAATCTTTAACCCTTTTATGAAGTCAGTCATGGTCTATTGTTTCTGGACATGATCCAAAAAGTGAAGCGGTGCACACAGCAAAATTTAGTTTAAATATCTCCTATTCGACACGTGTCTGGCTTATCCCTATTCAATAAATCTGCAAAGGGGTGAAACAAGGTATTCACTTGGCTTGTTGGCGTGGGATGTTGATGTCCTAATTCACAAAGAATCTCCCAATGAATGTAAATTGATCTTTTCGCCATAACCTCCACTCCCTTTGTTTAATAAGATCCAGATTTTCACTAGACAAATATTTTCATTCACGTGCACCAAAAAAGTCAAAAATCGCAGAGGTGTTTGGTACCGTGTGTACAACCACTTTTTGTCGATTTTAAAGACAAAATTTTGTAAATAACTCTAGTATTGAAACCATACACTTTTTAGGAACGTCAGAAAGGAAAGAAGTTGGAAGAAATAATGAAGCAGATGGACAAGGAGATGCAGCGGACAGACGAACTTCTCTACCAGATGATCCCTAAATCCGTGGCCGATCGACTGCGCAAGGGGGAGTCCGCCATGAGCACTTGTCAGGTATTATTTCATCTACACAAATGCTTCAGGAATTTGCGATTAGTAGCTATTCCTATCAATTGTCTCTTCTCATAGATAGTGCCTCTGTAGAGTAAACAAATAGGTTGGACCAAATAGAGATGCTTTATTCCAGGTACACCTTTTCGCATGACCATATTTGCCCATGGGTGGTTGTTTGGTTTAAGGAACCATCAACGCACCCGCGGTCTTTGTGAGTTCACCAAAGCCCTGTGCCTGAGGGCTGGGTTGCAAACTGCAACAACTGTCTGGGTTGGCCTCAACCCAGACCGCACGCTCTAGGTTGGTAACAAAGACCGCTTAAGCATGTCAGAATACACTACCTCACTATGTAGTTTGTTATGAAGTTTTGGTGACTCGGTAGTTACCTCGGTAGGGTTAGGCACGAATGTTTCAGATTTTTGATGATTTTTTTTGGTACTTTTTTCCCATGAATGTTACGCATGAATGTTATGCATCAATGTTGAAATGAACATGGGCAAGTGGGGGGGGGGGGGAGCTCAAAATTGCATTTCAGGTGCAGGGGACCATTGGTGACCATCTTGGATGGCAGTCATTACTAGCTTAACAGGATTATTCGATCAAATTGACTACGCACAATAGAGGACAAATTCTACTCAGATTAACACCAGCCAGCAGTGCATGTTTAAATCAATACATGTCACGACAGACTCACACCTTTCACATCGTTTCATGGCACTTACAAAAAGTTTTGTTTTGTATCAAATGTTGTCACACTTTGTGTCTGTTGACTTGTATCAACATTGAAGGTCATCACGCTTTGTATTCGACTTTGTAAACTTGAATCTATGCCAACATGTTTTTAGTCTCAACTTTTGCATCAGTGCATGTGAATAAATCTTATTTTTGCAATCTACATATGAATGAATCAACAAAAATGTGTAAAATTTCCGTCATACTGATAAAAAATATGAAAATATTTAACTCTACATTTTCAAAAATAGCCCTGTGATGGGCTGAGGTGGGTTTTTTATGTCACACATGATGGTCACCAAAACCCCTCAAAATGTTCATAGAAAATATTTTTGACCAATTTTGATGACCTTCACATGTGATGTCAGAGTTGATGTCAATATGTGTGAACCTCATTATGTCAATTTATTTTTTGTAAACCTCCTCCATAGTCCAGCTGTTTGACAATTTGACATTTGACTTCTTTTTGATAATTTGACATCGTTTCATATTTTGACACATTACTTAAACCAGCTCAGCCCTTCACAGGGCTATTTTGGAAATGTAGAGTTGAATATTTTCATATTTTTCATCAGTATGATGGAAATTTTAGACATTTTTGTGGATTTGTTCACAGGTAGATTGCAAAAATAAGATATATTCACATGCACAGATGAAAAAGTTGAGACTAAAAACATGTTGGCATAAATTCAATTTTACTAAGTCAAATACAAAACATGATGACTTTCGATGTTGATATGAGTCAACAGACACAAAGTGTGACAAGATTTGATACAAATATAAAACTTTTTCTATATGCTGTGAAATGATGTGAAGGGTGTCAGTCTGTGGTGACATGCCTTGATTTCAACATGCACTGCTGGGTGACGTGTAAAGATCAGTATCCACAAGATGTCTCACCAGTACAGTCATCGTACGGTGAAATGAAAATGATAGAATAAACCTGAATCGCGATAAATGTGCCTGTCGAAACCTGACTTTGGCGACTTATTTTTAAGCAAATTAATTACATTTTGAAAAGTTTTTGTGGCGCAAATGAAATAGGTTCAGAAAATTTATCCATTGGAATGAATTTATAATTTCCAATAGGCCAGTGAACTATAATCACTATGACAACCTTGGCGTGATGAATTAAAGTACCATTGGTTAATCTAAACGTTACTTAACCCTAAGATTTAACTTTTTAACATTGATACTATTTGATCTTTAAGCAGAATCGTGACACAACATTTGTCATGGAACATGAGAATTGTTTGCGATTTTGTAATTGATACATACTGTACTTTTCAAACAAACCATTATTTCTTACAAAAGAAACATAATTTCTGTATTAGCTCTATTAACAGAAACATAATGCGGGTCACTGACATAGCAATAAGATCTCTTTAAAAGCAAAACTGCACGTAATGAAATCTGTAGAAACGATGCATGCTCCTCAAGGACTTGTGCATAGGTTGTATTCAAGTACAAAAACTTCCCTGTTTCCTAAAACATTCGGTTCGTTTCCTACCATATTTGAAAACTAATCAAATATTGATTTGTAAACAGTATTTTCAGTTATAGTAAATACACCATACTGCGTTGATTCACACATTTAATCTTCGAGACTAAGGTTAAGATATGAGAATTTCCAGGGAATGGGCAAGGACCAATTTTTACCAGACATAGCTGAGCTGGAGCATGTGCCACCAAACAAATATGTCTAAAAGTGTACAGATGTGATTGTAAATTATAATTCCAGCATAATTTCACATCGTATTTATCGGAGAGTGAGTCTGTTTTTGTAAAAGTAGTAGGAAAACCACATGAAAGTCATCTGAAGTTTCAGTTAGGCTTCGTAACAGTTTGATTTTCGGTACATCTTTTACACTGAAACCAGGAAGACGCAGGTTTCTATTGTGTACTCCTCCTCGCAGTTCTTCAAATCCGATTTGTGTAACGTAAGCAATAACAAAAATTCTTTGTAGTTATTCAAACACTTGCTCAAAGACAACCTTCGTTATTACCGACCACGTACGTACTACGAGGGCAGGCATATAATGTTTCCACAGTGGTTGTCTGTCCACAAGGTCAGGGGTCAGGTGGTCCATGGTCCAGGGACGTTTTGCATCAAGTGGTTTATGGTCACGGGTTGTTAGGTCAGGTGGTCCAGGGGGCCAGGTGGTCCATGGTCTGGGGGTCATGTTAGGGGGTCAGCTGTTCATGGTGGTCAGGTCTGGGAATCATGTGATCTATGGTCTGGATGCCTGGATAAATTATATTTATGATCTGGGAGTGGGTCAGGAGGATGAGTCAATCCATGGTCTGAAGGGCCATCAGGTCAGGTGACCCTTGGACTTGGGACGGGACAGTGGTCGATGTTAATGCTTGGCTGTCGTGTTTGGTACAATGTTTCTGCTTGATGTGGCTTGTTCCCAACAATCACAGTTTATCATATATTTTGGATTTAATATTCTGTGAGGTCGAACCGATTTGTTTGAATCTTTGTTTTGACCTTCAGAAATTATTACAGATTTATGCGAGAAAAGTACACACTTAAAAAAAATCTTTGCAACATAACTAGACATTGCTGTTGTGTCATTTGAGATGGCACTAATTTCCTGTGAGGTTAAAGAACTTGCATTCTCAGGTCATTGCGAAGTCCCTTGGTTCTTTGTCCAAAAGTAATATAAATAAATTTAATCATGCGATGTGGCGTACGGAAATTCTGTTTTGATTCTTAACATTCTTTATGTTTCCTTATTTCAGTAATACAATAAAAGAAACCTAGGTTTCTCATCCTATATCCGAAGATAGCCTTGTGTTATCTTCAATCGTTATTTAATTCATTGGAAATTACCTTCTGAGACAAAATGGTTTTTGGAAAGAAGAAAGAAGAGGAAAATCAATCGAGATGGTTTGAGTATGTAGAACTGAAATCCAAACAATGAAATTGTATATCAAGTTCAAGTAGAAGTTTTAAAATGAGACTAATGTTCTTCATTCATCCAGAAAACCACAATGAAGGACATCTCTTCAAGGTTTTTAACTTACAATTTTTTTTAAACTTACAAATTCTTTCCTTTTCTTGTTTTTGGACCAGGATCTTTACACAATTTTACGTTAAACTACATTAGATGACTCAAGAATATCACCGCTTGTATTCTTTCTATGAATTTTTGATGTCAAGATTCAAATAATTTGTAATGATATATTTTAAATAGAAGCATTGGGAATGTTAAAATGTTTGTATTCTTTGAATAGATCTACCTTTCAGGAATGAAAGGCTCTGATTAATGCAACCTCTGATCAATTTGAACGCTGATCGATTCAGGGTTTGGTCTCACCTGCCTCGACCAGTTTTGAAACTTTAAATCCTGGCATGGATATTAATACCAAGACAAATATTGTTAGATATAACTTTCATGAACTTTATCTGTAATATATTCTCATTAGAGGATTTGCGCCTTGTTTTTCACAGGAATGGCTTTTTACGTTTTCTTTACTTTTCTCAGTAGGGACTGCTTTGTACACTTTGTGAGCTTTGATGAAATTCTTTCGTACATTCCATGATTAAGTATTCTCCAGAAGTCGCAGAAAGTTCGTTTTCCATCCCGAACAATTCATCAAAAGCTGACAATTATATTCTGTTTCTTTTTTCCCCCTTAGATCTAAACCATGCATAGCTCCACCACTTGAGACAGGACAACAGAAGAAACGGAAAACAGCTTCGGCGCCTTAATACGTTAACAGGCTGTACATGACATATGTCACTCAGTGTGCTTACGCATCGCGTGGGAGCATTAAATAGTGCGTAATCCACATCAGAGGTAGACCCAACCGCATATAAGACAGCTTCTTGGTGGAGAAACTTCAAACAAAGATTGTAACAATGGCAATAAGTGGCAGGCTACTCGATCTTCCCAGCACCAGGACATTTTGGTGTATAGCCTATGTGATATGCTTGACAATTTGTGCCAGTGCCTTTCCGGTTAAAAAGAATGAGGATTACGGCGGGCTGTACGAACTCGGGGGAGACGGCGTCCAGAACCTGGCGCTGAAGGAGGAGGAGCGCCGGGCGTCCGCGCCCTTGTGGTTCCACCGCCACGGCAAGGCTAGTTTGCATTCAGCGCCGATGTGGTTCAACCGAATGTCCCGAAGTGGCGAGTACAATCCAGAAGGTATTTTATTCTTATTTCTTTTATACTTTATTATTAACATATTTATATATTAAAGACTAGGGGATTGAAACCTTACAACTATTGGACAAACTTCGTAGAGAAACACGATGTACGAAAATACTGGTCGTTCAAGTTATGTAAGATTGGCGAAAATCCGAGTAATCTAATAGTTATTTGCACTTTAAAAATAAAACAAACCCAAATATCAGACAACCTCAACGGATTCCACATATCATACAAACAACTAAAGAAACTAATACCTTCGTAGGTTTTAAAATAAAATTAATCGTGCATGAATTCATACTAAAATATTTCAAAGTCATGCTCTTTGCTGGTTGCTTTCCTGCTTGATAGACTGGGTAATAACCAGTTAAAAATATGAATAACATTTAAGATGAAATCAGTTAAAGAGATACATTTACCCTTTGTTTCTGAAGGTGAAAAAAGCAAATCGTGTCCAAAGTGAAGGAATTTTCAAGCACTCTTAAAAAGCACCATGGAAATATAATAATATGTTAAAATATATCAATGTACAAATCCTCTAATGATTTGTTACTTCTAATGCTTAATTCAATTGTATCATACAAACAATTTATTTTGTAAAACAAAAATGTTTTCCCCATGAGATTAATTTGCTCACCTAGTTTCTTTATGTATCTTTCAAAATCGCCATCTCCGGTTTGTTTGAAGCAGCTTTTTATCAACTCTCTATCAAAATTCGCACGTAGCAAACTTCTGGAAAAAGGCTGGAAAACTGTGAGGAATGACGCAATATGATGTCCAATTCCTCCTTTGGGACCGTGAAAATTGTAGGCTACATAAATTGAAAGTTACATTTGTTTTTTTATTGAGTAGTGCGGGAGAGAATACAAAAACGTTTGTGTGTGGGAAAATGATAGTGAAATTTTTTGAAAAGAGTCATATATGCGGCATACAGTCGCAGGTACTGCAATTTCCATAATACACATATCCTAAGGTAAAAAATCCGAGACTTTAAAAAGTTTCAGACAAAAACTTTTGATTTCAACAGCTCAAATTAACTCCACTTCGGTAACTCCTGTTGGTCGGATTTCAATGATATTTTCATGGTGTGTAACCGTCGATTTTAACTTCTAAATATATTTCATTAAATTCATAAAGTTCAAGTGGAAAAAGATATCATTGCTTGGTTCCTTTTGTTGGTAAAGATAGAAATTTCTAATCATTTTAGCTCAATAGGATCGCAGAGAGTAAAGATCTTTCACAAGCATTTCTTGGCAATTTAATTTCCTGAAGAATCTTTCCTGGAATATATTTCCATTTTATTATAAACGAACAAAACCGTCATTCACAGTGAGAGAATAAAGGAATCAGAACTTCCAATTTGGTCTATTGTGCAATTACTTGACAGTTCCTACAGAGACGTCATCAGAAACTGGGGTTTTTTTTTTAAACAATAGGTTTTAGAAATCGACAATATGATTGTTGTACAACACAGAAGTATTTAGGTTTCCGTAAAATTGCCACCTGTATTAGTTTAATCAGCTCCATTAACTCGATTAGTTCAATTCTGTTTGAACTAGATTAGATCTACACTAATGAAATTTTCTGCGAATCTTAGCATACTGATGTTTAGTACTCCAGCTAACAATAGCAACAATACAACAAGTAGTCTTTGAAAGGACTAATTAGTTCCAGTAACATGTGTAGGAGGAGTACTTCAAAAAAATAGATAGACTTCTGTTCAGAGTCAGTTCTAGTTTCAGATCTAATTGCATCTGACTGAATATAGGAAGGCGCACACCTGAAAAATCCTGCTACAAATTATTGACAATGATAACAGCAATATTTAAATTTGTGAATCTTAAAGAATATATTCGAAAGAGGTTATCTATACCATTTCTTTTGAGTCCATCAGCGAAAGAGCGACATCAAAATGTTCCCAATGTGAAATCAGTTAGATAGACGTGATGGGTTCATTTTGGTCGGCAATGACGAGCGAATTATATCACATTGCTTGAATCTGCATTCATGAGCATTTTGCTGAGAAAGTTACAAATTACCCACTCGAGGTTTCGTTTTCAACATTTCTACGCAATTCTGACACAGAGGAGTTTTTGAAAAGTTTCAGCATACAATAAAGTTGCCCCCAATGGGACATGTTGAACCCACAACAGCTACCATTACTGGATTATAATGTCATGCTCTATTAAATCTAGAAATGATACAAGTCCAAAAAGTGAAGTGGAGCATGAAACAAAGTTCAGTTTAAGGATCTTCTATTCGACACATGTCTATGAGTGTTCAATTCTCACTGGAGGCAAATTTATTTTTGCTGAGCCTTTCTAAAACCCTTGATGTCAATTTTGTAGAGAAATGTCAGAAATGCCAGAACGAAAACCGCGACTGAGATCTACGATTATCTCTACCTGTTCATCTTGTGTTGGTACAATTAATTTAAATACGATCGCATAGCAGGTTTGACTATGACGTGCGGTGTGGATAAGGTAACAAAAGGATATTCAAGTCGGTGCAACCCCTATGATTACCTTTTGTTATCTTTTGTCTTCAATAATTTGATATCAGGTTATGGTCAGAATAAAACTATCTTGATCTTTTACATTTGTGACGCAACAGTTGTGTCCTGCTACAAAGGGAAATTCTTAATGCTCTTAATGCGCTTGGACGGAAGATTCATTAATTCCATTCACATATCCCATTTGCATAATTTGATAACGTTGTGTGATGTTTACCTTTGATTATCTTTCTAATCTAATCTGATACAGGACCGCATGGTGTCTTCACTGCCTGCATTTTCACAAAGCTTTGCTTTAGTAGTCTAAAGGGAAGATAGGATGGCAATCAAAATAATTAAGTCAATTTTTACCTTTCATTGATCAAGTCACAAAGTCCCTGAAATTGAACTTCTCCTTTGTCATAATCTATTGAAAGCAAGAGTTCGGGGAATTCACAATCCCTCTTGATGTTTCACTCTTTATTACAAAGCTACGCGAATAATGACAAAGGTATTTGTTTTCATTTCTTAATAATCTGTCTGTGGAGAATATAGTTTATATTAAATATTTGCATCAACTTCCACAGAAGCGCAGATGTGATCCACGAGGCTTCCAATTAATTATCTCAATTGCCATATGAATAAGTAAACAAATCCTCTGGCTAAAGAAGAAGCTTTGTAACCCTTCCTCTATGCTGCTGAACTCTCTATTTGGTGCCTCCATACATGCGGGTTTTTGGCTGAAAGTATTAAAAGTAGGTTTTGACTTCATTCCTAGTTACATTGTGCAGCACAAATGCACCAAACAAATCATATAAATTCGGTGGAATTTTCTTTAAAAATATATATTTTGAATGCCGTTTGAGGAAAGATAGTTCAATCTTTGTTACTGATCACGGACACTCTAGTTTGTCACAAACTAGACGAAGTTTACCATTATTCACATCAAAGATCTTCATTATTTTTGTCAGCAAAATTTGCTTCTACATTACCAGAAATGATCGCACTTTCGGCTGCCCAATCATTTGCACAGATACTAATTCCCAGGGGTCGGGAGCCGGTGTGAGAACCAAGAGCAGAGGGTGAGCGCATGAGCACAAACAACATGATTGTGATCATAAAGTGATTGCAAGAAGCTTTAAAAA